>GL501541.1:1522153-1536715 GCA_000149185.1 Mayetiola destructor
TTCATCGTCATCATCGTTCATATCCGCAATTCATTTACTTGTCTTTTACTTTTGTACATCATGTCTCTCTCTCTCTCTCTCTCTCTCTCTCTCTCTCTGCCATTTCGTTTAACGTTTGAACACGCTTTTTTGCCATTTGGTGCATCTTCAGATGATGCGTGCACATTCCTCGGGAGCGATTAAGTTGGTGAATTCGAGCAGAATTAGCTGTTTGAAAAAAAAAAATTATTTTCGATGAACAGAAGAAAAAAAATCAGCTACAACAGTCTTTTCCACCCATTTTGACCGCTCTCTTTTTTTTCTGTTTTCATATAAGAAATGAGAGAAGCTAATTGTTTACATGACCGACACACATACGTGTATAAATTGGTAAATGAGATGTGAACGATGCCAATTCTTAATGGGCTAGCGAATAGCCGTTTCCATTTCGAATAATGAAAAATACAAGACTCAAGACACAGCAAACGTATCGTTCAATTTCGACTATAACAATTATGTTGATAATTTGCAACCACTGCTGTATTCTTGGTTTGTTGCTGCCTGCCTTTGTTTTTTTTTCTCACTTCAATTTGGTGCTTTCACTTAATTGCGGTCTATAATAAAGCGAAATATTAACTACAGCGAAAAGCGGCAGAAGGGATTGATGCAATTTATACAAAGAGCTATTCGACAAAAAGACCCATTGTGTAGTGGCACAGTTGAGAATTGAGTTGGGTTGTGTTATTTTGTGTGCTTTTAATTTTGCTATTTCTCATTAGTTTTAAGCGCACCGACAAAGTTCGCAGAAAAATCGGTTTTTCTGTGGAACATGAAACGGAGGCAGCTTCAAAAGATCACAATTATAAGTACATTTACCATTTACTACTATTGATATACTTTCAATTGAATGAATCAACACATTGAAATGAAGACTCCAATCTAATCGGTTCTAGCCATTGACTGTGAGCTACAATTTCAATTTGGTTCAGTTGTTTTTTATTGTCATTAAAATTGTAAGCAATTTTATGTTACTCACAATTCACAAATCATTCTTCATTTCTTCAATTCTCAACGTGATGTCGATGTTTTTTTTTGTCTCATCTTCTTCTCTCATTTTTTTTTTTCTTCGCGTACAATTGATGATTCGTTCGAACATTAATATCTTTGTGTGGATTTTTTTTTCGCCGTTCTCTTCTGTTGCATCGCAGCCGAATCGTATTTTTCACATTGCAATTTTGTTGAAATAGCACAAAACACAGTTAACACAAACAATGCGAACCACAATAGAAAACAAATGAAATGAATAACCGTTGAATTAAACGAAGCGCTACAAAATTGATCAAGAGAAAAGCAGCAGTGAAGACGAAAAAAAAGAAGAAGAAGAAGAAAAACAACACAAACGAAGAATTTAATTGATGTTTTGTGTAATTGCGGAGCGGCACAAAATGCAAAAGAACAATCAACCAAAGCAATTAATTCGCTATTCGGCGAAATGCATCTTTAATTTGTGGCGCGAAAGAGAGAGAGAAAGAGAGAGAGAAAATCAACAAACAATCAAATGGAGCCTCTTTCACTAAAACCAATTCATTTTAAAATCAAAGGAAAAAAGGCCCTCATTCCTATCACGATCGAAACGATAGAAGGTGCGTAAGCATTCAATTTTCACAAAAAATATGCGCAACATCTATGGCACAGTAAATGAGTCATGGAAAAAAATTATTCTAAATTGATAAACTGTCCGAAATTTAACTTTTATGCACTATTCCCATTCAAGCGGAACAAAACACCCGAATCATAGCATTTAATGAAATCAATTCCAATTACGAATACCATTATTCCGTACAATTGTACTTGTAATTCTGTAAATATTCTGATAGAATTGAATTTATTTCAAGCAAAGTTGGTTGCATTCGTTATTATTTTATTATAATTCTTTAATCTTTTGGTATTGTTCATAGTTCATCTTGTCAGCTATTCATTTTTCTAATAAATATTTCAATCGATTAACCGGTATTTTTATGAAGTAGCACCAATGCTATTCAGCATGACGCCACACAATGCAAATATTTTCGAATGGAATTCGAAAACGATATTTGTTCGAGGTTTGTTTCAAAGATCGACCATCGATTGGATGACGTTGGCCCATGGTTTCAAACCGTAAACTGTCGATGATTAATCACAAATATTCAAAACATTTGAAACCGAAAAATGATTGTTTTTTGTCGCTATCTGTTTTTATATAAGTGTTCGAATTAGACTTACCAGTATTTCAGTACGAGAGAATTCATAATTGAATTATCGGAAAATTGGGCTCGATTTAATAACTCAGTGTGAAACCAAAGAATGAAACATTTATTATTCCATTAAGCCATAGGAACACAGTCTCTCTATTGAAAATCCTCTTTCTCCCATTCAAATTTCAATTGTTCAGATTTCTTGTTTCACAAATTTTGCCTCGTGAGTTTATCATTCTTATTTGTGTATTTCAAATTCCGCTCTTTTTTTTTTTTTTGTTTGTTTGTTTTTTTTTTTGTTATTTCACTTTATCGTGTGCACTCTACATACATTTTCACTTATATTCAATTCGCGTAGATCTTTATCCATTTGCCAAAGAATTTTCATATTTAACTATTCTCATCATCATTGGTTAACTGAACCAAAATCATTTCCATTTAGAGCAAATATTTTGTGCAACTTGTTTACCCAAACAAAATGTTAAATGTGATATTTTGAAATGCAAAGAATGCTCTCCAACAAGAATGAAAATCCAATTTTTGTTTTTCCAAAGTTCCAAAAATTAGTTGAATTATGGAATTCATTTTAATTACAAATTCTTTTCAAATGGCAAACGAGATACGACTAATAATGGGCACATATTCCATATTGTAATGTTATGATAATATTGAATCCTGAGCACACAAATACAAAACAAAGATATGGAACGCCATTTAGAATGAATAGAATACATCACAAATGGAATGAATGCGATAAAAAGTGATTGAATGAAATGCTAGCGATGACGAACAAAACTCATTGGAATGTATATTTTTTTTATTATTTTTTTGATTTTTTCAATTGCCTGTCCTTTTTGTGCATTCACAAAATTATTTTCGATATATATAACATTTTCAGGTGGAAACCAAATGAAACAAAACTGAGAAAAAAAAAGTGAATGTAAATAAAATGAGTTAAATGAATGGGCCAACAAATAAACGATGGCAATCAAATGCAACCGATTCTCCATTATTTCGATATTTATACTTTTCACTTTCTCATTTGTTGATCGGAACGAAATCTCTTTGTCGGCATTGTCGGCTCCATATTGAAATGTTTTTGTTTTTTGTTTTTTGTTTTTTTTTTCTCGTCTCATAGATAAAAAAGGCATATTATTATTATGTGGCCATTCGTTATTCTTTCTTGATCAAATTAACCTATCAAACACCGATAATTGTTCAATTTCAAATCGAAAATTCGAAATTTGAAATCATCGATGAAATTTCCAGTGGCCAATCTTTCAAAATACCTCTCAAGCCAATGGTCATGGAATTAATGTGCCGAGAACAAAATGAAAAACGATTATGTTCCATAAGACACGAATACCGATCAATTCAATTGATAAATATTTTTTTTGTTAATTTTTTTTTCTTTTTTTTTTTGAATGAACATAAACATTAAGGCTGAGCTCTCGAATTTCAATTTTTACCAAATCATTTTATTTGACATAGGTCGTTTTTACTCTAAACGCATTACAGTAGTCGAATCGAAATTATTCATTAATATGTGGTGATGGGTGATTCAACAGAAGAAGTAAAAAAAAAAACACAAACGTATATCGTTTAGTGATCTATTAATAAAAATTGTTGTTGCTTCGAAAAACAAATGAATCTCAGAAAATTGGAACATGATGAAAATTTGTATCGGCGCTTGTCTTACAACATACTCTCATCCCAATTGGATTAACATGAACTGAATTCTAATAGACGCGAATGAGATCGTGTGAATGGAAAACATTCTTTGATAAAAAAACGATTTGGTGAATTTTTTAATTTTATGAATTTGCTTTAATTTCGAAAGAGGCATCAAAGCTAGAGCCAGAGTCAGAGTTGGAACCACCAGCGTGAATATTGCACTGCACAAACATTCCATTTGAAGGGAAAATTGGCATCTCAATGCAATTCAAATTGATGCAATGAAAGATGAAAATATCTGTATTTCATTTATCGTTTAGATTTTCTCTCTATTGAGGCCCCGCGCAGAAACCGCAGACATATAACAATCTAATCGAAACATCATTTTGGTTATTCGAAATATTTTCCAAAAATGTTTTTTTTATGCTGTTACTTTACCCACTTTTCCAGACAGTTTTAGTTAATAAATAATAATTTTGTAAAATTAGCCGACAGTCTAACCGAACTGCAAAATTAGATAACCAAACTAACCTAACTGAATGCACAATTCAAAAAAAAAAAGGCGGAAATGCAATGTGTTCGCTAGATTTGGAAATTTTACATTCAACCAACAACAAACGACGTACACATTTAATTCAATCAACAACCACAAATTGATATTCTGATATTTGTATCATCCGGACTCATGTCAAAATGCAAATTGTACTGCATTTCAAAGCTTACTATAGACAGACATAATCGAATGTTGCAACTGATTGGAGCAACTGAATGGTTGAAAGAACTGACATTTAGACATATATGGTGGATATGATGAATTCATGGTGCAAAACATAATATTCTCATTTTACCAAAAGCGGAAATTATTTCAATTTTCAATAGCTTACGAATGGTTGGGTGCAGGAGCTGCTTTTTGATCCAAATGGTCGATTGTTTGTATTTGTATGTTTGAATGGGTTATTTTATTATTATTGTTATTTTCGACTAGCCGATAGCCTATAGGAAAATTGTGCATTTGTTGCGCAGCAGTGGTCAAAGTAAATTTTTCATCTCAATTATGTAGTTATTTGGAGAGTCTGCAACATCATTATGAAATTCCATTTTGTGTAAAATTGCGATTTCTTCATATATAATTACTAAATTGATTCGGTTCAAAAGACTTTTTTTCTTCTTTTTTTTTTTTTTTAAAAGTATTTTCAACAATGATGAAAATGTTGACCCATTCGGAATGGAATATTGGCATAGAATTACAGTTGTGAGTTGTGAGGTTGAAGTGTCTCTTTTCTTTTTTTTCTTTTTCATTTGGCATGCATTGGACGCGTATGCATCATCTTCATCATTATCGTTAGCAAATGAGAATTTGTTTCTATTAACTTGCATAACTGCCGACAATAAAATCAATTCATTTCAACCATTTAACGTTTTCATTCGACAGATCGATATTAAAATACAAAATCTAGAGAAAGAGAAAAAAAAAGAAGCGCACAATTTTTCATTGAATGTTGTGCGTTTACTGTTTACAGTCCACATTTAAACGTCAACAACATGATGAGAGACATCGGACATAATAAAATTTTATTGCTCACATTTGAATGAATTATGATGGTAAATAATGTCTGTGTCATCGCATCACCGCCAAAGATGACCACTGGCCAATGTTACCAGTTGTCGGCTTACAAACGTGGAAAATTGAAATGTTTTTGCTTGAAATGTAAAAAAAAAAAAAAATAAAAAAATAATCGAAAGAATTTCAATCATGGTTTCCCAATGGCAAATTTATTATTCAATACTCATCAAGATAAGTTGATCAGAGCAGCCATAAAACTCATTTGTTGTTGTTCAACGGGCCACGAAGCATCTTCATTCTTTTGCTTCTTTTATCAAAAATAGAAACGATCTAATTATGATTTTTATTCATTGTTTTCCAAATTTTTCATATAAAAATTTATTGAAAATTTTGTGTTTCACATAATAATAATGGTACAATAATTTATGAACATTCATTTACATTGTGACAATAAATTTTAAAAACGTTTAAAAACGTTGAATCTGAAATTTTTGACAATTTTTCGATGAAGAGATTGATCTATTTTCTGAAAAAGGTAATCGATAAATTGAATTTTTCTGCAGAATCGATGAAAATTTTATTTTTTCACAGGAAAGTTTTTTTTCTATTTTGGTAGAATTCACAATTATTTTTATTACTAATTTCTTCTACGAATGCTACTCTGATTTTTGATAGCCATCATAATATTCGATATTTCGATATCATTAACTTCTGTCAAAAATATTCCCGAATTCATGTTCTCTACGCATTTTGATAAAGTTGAATGAACATTGAACATAATCCAAACTGGGAAAATTATGTTCTTTTCTTTGATAGACACATCACATGCCTCACTAATAAATCAAAATCGAAACTTTCAATACATTCTTTTGCAAAGTTCATAAATTCTTTACTGAGGTCTAATCCATCAACCTCAGATCTGAATACATGTAAAAATGCACCGGGACCACAACCTAACTCGTAAATTGAACCATAGGATTTTGAAAATATTTGCGCCGAATTTGATGTGAAAACTAGAGTAATTCAAATGCGAAACCTTTTTCCGTGTCATCGCAGAATAATTTTTTTTTTTTTTTTTTTCTAAATCATATTTTGTTCATTTTTACAATAATTTAATTGTTGTCTATCATTTGAGCTTACTTTTACTGATATTTAATGATAAAAAGCTACATGAACAACAATTAAATTATGATAAAAAAGAACAAAATACGATTTAAAAAAATATGTTCAATCCGTGGAGTCACTGGGGAAAGTTTTCGCATTTTTCGTTACTCTCACTAAGGATAACATTTGATTGCTATCAAACGTATAAATATTGTTAGGTCATTTATGGTAGTCCACTTTGGAAATGTGAAAATATAAAACGACACATACATTCCAAAGAAATGTTTTTCATCAGTTCTTATTAGCAAAAGATAAGAAACAAGAAAAAATGGTAAAAGAAAAATAATGTTCCAAAAGTTTAGAGTCATATACGAGTGGCATTATCGCTTAAGGTTTTCTATTCGTTTATGTTTATTTGAAGCAAAATTAAAGAATAGACAAAAAATTTTTTTTTCCCCATACCAAAACTCCCTCCTGAATGGCATTCAATGAAATCCGTTCATTTCCATTGTCATGACTGTGAACGAGTTGTTCAGTTGTTCATCTAAGAAAATTTATTCCATTTATAAAGCACCAAATGGAACCTACGAAAAATCACGAAAAAAAAAAACAATTCACTCAACGTAACAAAGCTATTTTTGATTATTGTTATTGTCGCATTGTTGTATGTATATCTATAAGCAGTGACGACAAGTCGCTCGATAACAATGAATATTTTTCTCCCTTCATCGGATTTGTAGAGTGTTATCAGTATTCGGTGCATTCGAAGCTTAACCTTTCGGTTCATTTCGAAAATTCAACGAATAAAATTGTCAGCAGAATTTGGGCAAATGGCTTACGATGAAGGTTTTGGAGCAAATTAATTTGTACAACAATATCAAATTTGTCGTACGACAAAAGCACATTAAATGGTGTGCTTGTGTGCGCCCAGACCCAGAGATCTAAGCCGTTCATGATCATTTACAATTTACATTTTCGTTCAAGTTGATTATGATGGAATAAATTTCAAAACGAACAACAATTCATTGTACTGTTCTTTAGTATTTAGCGTGCTTAATGTTCAACTTCATCTGTTTCATTTTAGTTTGGGTGGTGGCTTCTATGCTTTATTAATTTTATTTTATTTTTTACCTTCATTCTTTCACACGCACACACACAGTGCTCCCATTCGATTCTTCTTCATTTTCCATGTAAAAATCAAATTAACAACCCTTCTGTTTTGTGGCACTTGAATTTTTCCCTTTTTTTTTCAATTTGGCTGAACACTGAGCAGGACAAAATATTCTATGCGTACATCATAGAGCCAAATTTGGTTAAAATTTTGCTTTCCTTCCATAATATTGACTCGAATTTAATGACGCATCATAAAATCTAAAACAAAAAAAATGCGGCTCATGATTGGTTGTTGCGCTTCTCAATGCAAAAAACACAAAACACACCGTGGCCGCAATTCATCCATTTCCATGGATTATTATTAGTCGCATATTTTGTAAAGGCGAAATGATGAAAATTTAATATTTTTATAAAAGAATTGTTTGGATCTTTTTCTTCTACTTCTTCTTAACAAAAGGGAGACAGACATTATTATGAGCATGGTCATTGTGTTTATTTATATTATAATAATATTCTGCTCTCTTATTACTATTTTGCTGCTATTTCACCGTTTGCATTGTTTCCCATATCAATTTATCGTCTAAGTTCGCTGGATGCGCATCTCAAATTACAATGTAAATCATGGATGGACGAATGTAAGAACCATATATATTTTACATATTTAGATGAGTTCATTACAATTCCAACTCAAACGGCTTTTCCTAAGCAATTTCAAATCAAACGGTAAATTAATTGCCGAAATTAATGATTCTTATTTTTTTTTTTTTTTCAAATATCCACCCAGTAACCAAGGACCAATGACACAAACTTATGAAGATGTGCATTTCAATTATTATTATTATTTAACATATTATTGCCATTTGTTATCCTAATAAATCGAATGCGTTTTTCATATGTATGTTGTGATCAAATGATCACGTTTCGATTAAAATCAACCAAAAAATAAATAAATTAAAAATAAAGAGAAAATGTCGTTATTAGTTTCGTTTTGTTTTAAAAGGAAAATATTTTATTTTGTTAATTAGTAAATTCAAACTCAATTAATCGGTCAGCTATCCATTCTTATACTACCATACCAGCAAAACTCTTTTCCTTAACCCCTTTTCAAAATAATAATGATTTCATTAATTTTCAAAGGAGTGCAAGCAATAGGCTCATATTTAATAGACAATTTATGATGATATTTACATGATAATGCCGTTATGTCATGCTAGACATGGAATATAGTTCATTTGAATTATTATCATTTCTATATTCCGAATTTGTGAATCGAAGTAAATGTTTCCGATGCCAATGAGCATTAACCACTTAATTGGATAGTTTTCATTATTTTATTGCAGCTGCATGGATTCATGGGCTTCGTTGTTCGGATATATAAAAATAAACTCACAATAATAAATTTCGGAAAATGCACGTTTTTTCTCTTCTTGTTCTTCCTCTTCTTCTTCTTCTTCTTCAAATAAATACATAACATTTTCGATTACATCATTTCGAAGGATCCAAAATTATATTTTGAAATGTTCCTGTTATTAATCCATTTAAAGAAACAAAATGAAAACTGAACCAAAGAGTTAGATTTCGTTTAAAATAAACGATTTAAAATAAATAAACCAAGTTATTCCCTTATAAAATTAAGAACGATCAAGAAAATCATTTGAAATTGTTTTGAATTTCGATTTGAAATTTACCTGTTAGCCCCGGTACACTGAATAATATTTACTTACTGCATGTGAAGCGATTTCATTTATCATTTACCTACCATGAAGTAAAAAATGTTCGTGTGTCTTTTTTTAAAATTTATCAATAACAATTCTCCACTTGGTTACCGATTGACTGTCGGTCTCCATTTGATTTACCACTGAATTATCCGTATTTGGTTTTTCTCGCGCAGCCTTAAAATTCCATTTTATCAATTTGCTTTTGCATCTGTGCGCATACATTTTGATATGTAAATGTGATTTCATTCGAATATGTTAAAAACGAAAAGAACGAACAAATCAACGAGCACATGCTACATCATTTCAATGTGCAATGATGCGGCTCTACTTAAAGAGGCTACCAATAAACGGAATAATAATAATAATAATAATAATAATAATAAGCGAATCGAAACAAAAACCGCAACAAATTCAAATCGCGTAAAACACAACAGTGTGTCATCTCCATTAAGTTAAAAGAGTCGATTACATTTGTTCATATCTTGTTATTTTCTGTCAGTTTTTATTGTATGCCGTTCTCATTCTGGCCTATTCGATTTTATGTTGTGAATTGTGGTTTCGTTTAGACTTTGGTTCGGTTTGGTATTCTGATCATTCTATGTCTTCAGTGTCCATTCAGCTTTAATATCAAATTGCTGAGAATTTCGGCTGCGTTTGATATATTTTCATTTGGAGTTTAATTGCCACCCAGATTGTGCTACCGTTTAAATTGACTTTATTCTTATATACATCATACAGAGAGAGCCGTAGAGTGTTTTTTGCTGTTTTTATTCATTTACGTATCACATTTTATATAAAATAGGCAACTTGAAGTGGAACAATTTAAGCTGAATTACGACGGGCAAAAGACGGGAAAAAAAACAACAAAATAGGATCAAAATGGAATGACATGGAGGAAAAGAAGCAGCAAATAAAAAAAAAAAAAAAAGAAGAAATACTTTTGAAATATTTCAGATAAACGGCGATAAAAGTACCGAGCTCTTCACTCTCCGCTCATACATATATGTTCGCATAACATTCTTTTTATTAACCAACGACGTGTTTGTCGTAAACGATGCATAATATTTTGGTATGTGATCGGTTTATCATTCTTGCTTATACATTATTATACATAAATAAGTACACTACTAACCGAATCGAGCTACTACTACTTGTTAGGTAACAATCGACGACAAACATGATGAATAGATGAAAAGAGTGGAAAAAAAAACAGATTCAGAGAGAACATAGACAAATCGAATGGCTAAAATGCCTATGAATAAAAATTTCAATATGAATCAACAAAATACAAAATGTGATGATGTGTCGATTAGGTTGAGCGGTAGCTATAACATTTTTTAAATTGTTCAAAATGTATAATAATCTAATCAAATGGCAATAAATACAAAATGATAAATAGGAAAACGTATTTACTTTTTTTTTTTTTCTTCCTCTTTCGTTTGGTTTTTCATTCAATTTTTTTAGTTCGTTATTTATGCCTTTTTTCTCCATTGTAATTCGTAGTTCGATGGTCAGCTTATAAATTGAAACGATGTTTGGCCAAAGGTGCACACCTTGGCTGCTGTGGCTGGTGGTGGCTATTTGCTTCTGATACATTACAGCTGCTATGCTTGAAACTCAATACAAAACTATATCAATATTCAAATAATAAAGTTAATTGCTCATGCCCTGAAATTGACCAAATTTTATTTTAAATAAAAAAAAAAACGCTTGTTGATTGATTTCGTTTGATCGAAATACAATTTTCGAGTCTTTGAATTGGTTCAATTTCAGAAATGTGATTCTTTGTGTCGCCCAATGCACGAACCGTTTATTTAAATATCATATCCAAATGCGAATATTCAGCGATTAACATCTCATATACACTACCTAACTGTTACCTAAACTGTTGATTGAACCTTGTGTCACATTCAATTATTATATACCTATTTTATCTCGTACCACATTAACTAACAAAACGAAGACTGAAAGAAAAACAAAATAAAAAATTAGAAGAAACAAAAAAAAAAACAAACACAAACCATTGAAACAGATAAATATACAGAATCAAAATTCACACACACACACACACAACAAATGAAAATGAAAAACTTTGAACGGCATAACGCATATACTCCGATATATCCGAATCGATCAAACCAAGAATTCCAATGAAACAGGTGAAAATGGATACGATGAAATTCCCCAATCAACCGTATATACATATACATATCAGTTGACAAAATTTTAAAATGATAAATAGATTTTCAATGTATTGGATCCAATGTGTTGTTTAAAGCAGTTGTGTGGCACAATTTTTGAGTTTTTCGATTCATTATTCTCATTTTCGACCGATTCGATTTTATTTTTTTTTTTTCAAATATGATTCATTAAAATGACAAAGTGAGCGACATTAGAGCTTGAATTTGTTGGATTGAATTTTCAAAATCGGAATATTGAAATATTTTTGAGAAAAAAAAAACGGAAAAAATGTATAATTAATTTGCCAAAATGAAAGGAAACGAAAGGAAAGAAAAGTGGCATAAATAATGTTAGAATTTCATTTCGGTTTGGAGCCAATTTGAATTTAAATTTCATTTAGGCCTACTAACTACTATCAGAATGCAATCGAAAAATTAGAAACAATTGAGAAAAATCTAAATTATCCAAACCGCATAAGAGAATTCATCGAATGAATTAATCAATAAAATATCAAATTGACTCGAACAACATCAATATCGCGATCGGAACGACCAAACATCAAACAGTTCAAAAACGCGGCAAACCAAATATTTCCGTTTCTTTTTTCAATTTTTGTTTTTTTTTTCGTTTTTGTCAAATTCGATCTTATTGTTTCTGACTGCTGTTTATCGAAACATTCGCATTCTTGTCGGTATCCATTTTCAAGCCGAAACCATACTTTGTGTGTCTGTTGCGGATTCGATTTTCGATCAATTGTGATTTTGTCGCTCCATTCTCTCATTGCATCCTTGTTACTCTCTCTCTTTCTCTGGTTTCCAGTCGCCGCAATCACAGCAGCTAAATGAAGTAAAATAATCTTCGATGCGGGCAAGGACTGCAAAACCGGCAGCAATCTTTTCCATTTAGTTTTTGATATATTTTTCGTTGGTTTTTTTCTTCTTCTTCTTTTTCAAAATTTGTCCTTTCATCGTTTTGCGTTCATTTTCTTCTGTTATCATCCATTTCCATTTCGTTTTGTCAGATTGGTTGTTTGTGGTCAACAATTTCACAAAATGCACATACACACGATGAAAAAAAAAAATGAAATGAAGGCGTATTGTGTGCATTATAGTAGACGTTTTATCTGTATCGCCGGTTGTCGTTATAATCGGAACCTACAAGAGCTGAGAATTTGGAAAATGTTCAATTTGTTTCCCACGCTATGTTTCGGATTCAGATTCATTATTAGTTGTTGCCGGTTGCCGTACATACAACGTGCGCTTTGCAACCGAAATCGATCTCGGACATCGCAACATATGAATATAATACAAAGTTATATAAAACATTTTTTTCTTTTCATTTCTTTTTCTTTTTTTTTTTTTTTGTTCAATTCTTTCGATGTTTGATATTTCTTTTGCTTGCTATTTTCTGTATTTTATGTGCATCGACACAAAACTATGGCCAATAAAACAATAAAAATGTAGCACACATCAAGCGAAACATTGTTTTTGTTACAAACAAAAAAGGAACACTGGAACATCTTTGACCGCAAGGCTTTTTATCGATCATAGATCTACATTGATTGGACGCTGTGTTTTTCGTATTTTTTCTTTTTGTCAATTCTCGAAATTCATTTTTCGCACCCAAAAAACAAAAAGTTTCCACCGAACTGGAACCAACACAAATGCAAAAGGGTTCTATACACCGTTTTCAAATTGAAAAACCGTTCCATATTGAGTCAATTAATTTGCATGAAAACATGGTCTTCACAGTGGTGCGGTAGCCCTTTGAAAACAGTAACAATAACAATAATAATTTGACAACCGAAAATACCAGGAAGGAAAAATGAAAGAAAAAAAACTAAAAGCGCACACAACATACAGCAAATGATCATAAATTTATGAGAATCGATTCAAAATTGATATTTCTTCTTTTAATCGAATGATTTGATGGATTTTTTTTCGATCACTCTATTGTTTATTTGACCAATTTTATTCGTTGACACAGCGTTTTTTTTTATCTTTTGTTTTTGGGTTATAAAAAACTATTCTATGAATTCGAATCCTAATGCTGTGGGCTCCCGAATCGATAGGACAAAAATATTGAAAATCTGGAAAGAAAAAACTGTTTTTAATCATTTGACATATCGTTAATTTTCAATGGTTGTCCATGAGAACGATGATGATATATTCGAATGACGAAACATAATCTCATATCAAAATGAATTGATGTAAATGGTATTTGATGGTAATTTTATAGTTTCAAACATAACTGAACATTGAATGATTGGATTTTTTTGTCGATGTTGATGTCGAAGTTTGTCTGCATTTTTTGCTGGTGCGGAATTAGAAGAAAATGTAATTATTTTACAAGCAGAAAAATGATCGAGTCTTCAGGTATTTCAAGCCAGATTGATAGTAAGTGATCACGTACAGAAACGGATCACTTAAGAGAAATGAGACAAATATTTGTCAATGCGTGTAATATTATTCGAATCGAGAATGAAAAAAAAAGGATAAAAAAAGGTTCTTTTGTCCGATAATTATTATGTGTGTGTGTTTGTTTGTTTGTTGCGAAATGTTGAAAGAAATCCCATCATGATAATAATAATCATTCATCATTTCAATCCTTTTTATCCATCAATTATTTAACGAATGAAGGCAAAAAAAAAAGAGCGAGTGATGAAATAAAAAAAAAATGGCAACAAACAACTAAAACAAAATAATGATAATCGTTGAATGCCAGCGATCACGTATTCATTTGGCACAAATCTACAGGGATAAACATTAAACATAACGGTAATACACACAGTCATTTGGCCAAATGCCAATAGCCGATTATGATACTTGACATTGGCAATCGATTTAATTTGTTGATTGTTGTCAATTTCAAACAATAACATCACATGTAATTGTCATTTTGTCGTCTCGTTTCACTCGATCGTTTCATTAAAATCGTTTTTGAGAGAGAGAGAGAGAGAGAGAGAGAGAGAGAGAGAGAGAGAGAGAGAGAGAGA
>GL501541.1:1596550-1617303 GCA_000149185.1 Mayetiola destructor
TAAAATGCATCGGGGAATGTTGAGCAACTGGGAAACAAAAGAAGAAAAGAGGAAGAAAAAAATGAAAAATGAAAATAGGAATCTGTGATGATGAACGGAAGAAAGAAAATTATATTCGTTAAATAAAACATAAATATTGAAATTCAAAGCGGCAATCGGCAGCATTTCGGCAAATTGCAACATCAAACAAAACTCCAAATGAATTAATGGATATTTTATTTGTAGATCATTATTATATGTTATCATCATTGTATGTGTATTTCAGTAGCTTTCTGGCAAAACATCAACACACGCAAACATGTATACACCGATAACAAATAAATGTTCTTGTGTGAATGAAAAGACATGCATAAATTAAATATGAAATAAGTGCAATAATAATAATGAGAGAATATCCACGTTGGCCGTGCTTTTTTTCCAAATGAATGAAATAAACGAAACATATTGCATATGAAAAACGGCAACGAAACGGGCGAATGAACAAGCACAACAACAACACGAAAAAAAAAAACAATATTATGACATTCTAAATTGGGTGGAAAATATTTCTCATCAATTCTCTTGGCTTGCTGGTTGGTTGGTTGGTTAGTTGAATCTTCTTATTTCTTTTTTCTCTTTCTCTCTCTCTCTCTCTCTCCATAAATTCGTTTTTTATTGATTGTTTTTTAGTTGATTTTTTTTTCGCTTCATGTCATCAATGTGTGGCTTAAATCATTCGTTCATTTATCACGCACGTTTCGTTCATTCAATAAAAGAACTGGTTACACTTGTCGATCATTAAATACCGAGCAATTTTTTAATATGCAATTGATTCTTTTGAATGGCATGTGACACAAACACATATTAACGCCATTTCAATATATATATATATATGTATATGTATATATATTCGTTTGCTATTAATAAAACAATTCTCTCTGTTTGGCACCTGAGCGATACAATTCATTGAACCGAACCGATCATGAATATGAACAATGAACATTCAAAATTGTAAAAATTACGAAACAATAAGAATAATTGATAATTTGTGATATTCAACTATCAAAATCAGTTAACACATATCCGTCCCTTAGACGGTATATAACGTCGAAACTGTTTTTGTCTACAAAAATGCAACAAAATTGATTGAAAATGATAAATCTTGATGAGAATTCATAGATTGATCCTTTAACAATCATTTGAACATAAAAAAAAATAAAAACTAATGAGAAATATATTAAACGTGAATTTTAAAAGCATCATTTTATGTAGAATTTAGACAAGGGACGGATCTGTGTTAACATTCATTTGGAACAGTCAGTTATTTTTTTTTTTTTGAAGTTTGGAATTTCGCATCGATTTTTCGAATTGAAACAAATTTTTCCGTTAAACAATCTAATTGCTTGCGTTGTTCGAAGTCTTTGTGGCTCCATTGAATTCTGCATTTCATGTGGCCATCACATAGGCGGCAAATGTAAAAGATGAAGAAGAGAAAAAAATTTAAAAAAAAAAGAAAAAAGAAACAATCATCAGCCATCAAGCCAAAAGCTAAGAGCCTAGCAAACTACTATGTAAAATAGATTATGTTCCGATATTCGCGTGCAACAAGTCATTTTAACATTATGGGTATTTGTGTTGTGTTGAATTTGGTTTTCGAAAAGAGTTCAATTCCGTTTCGCTTAGCTTACAGCTCACCGATCAGTACCATTCAATTTGCCCAAACAAATCGTATCATTGCATGAATAGATGAAAAAGACAAATAAAAGCAATTCAAAAGAAACCTAACAAAAATGGGATCTTTCGATTGCATTGAATGTGTGTGTGTGTGTGTGTGTGTGTTTGTGTGCAGTGTGCAGTGTGCAGTATGCAATGGGTAGTTCGTTTTTATCATTTCGCATTAGAACAATTTATTGCAAGGTTAATGAGTTGGTAAGTCTATTTTTCAAATAAAAATTGGTATGTTGTGGCGTTTGCGATTTTAAAGTAGTAATAAGTTACTGTTTGTTGTGCTTGGCCATTTATTTAATTCCTTCTTTTGGTTCCAAAGCCGCACGCATTTGATTCTTCAAGCTCTTAATATCAATTTGAAACGATAATGGCAAATGATCGTTGATTCGTTTGAAAGGGGGGGGAAAAAATGCAATTCAAACTGTGTCAGAATCGAATAAGTAATGAAAAAGAAAATAGAAGTTGTAAGTGTACTTGTGTTTGTAATAAGACAGAAAAGACAAGAAACACCGACATTCGACAGCAGATATATTTTTCATATTTATCGAATGTTGCAGCATGAACAGCAGCAACAACAACAACAACAAATAACAACTTTTGTAAATGATCGAACATCGACGGATAAAAATGGCAAACAAAATTAAAACGACATCAAGCAGAAAAACTAACTGAATGATCGTAATTAAAGAACATGATTTCTGTGTGGAGTTTGGAGTGCATATCACGGGGCAAAAGAAAAAAACACCATTCAAATCAAATTAAAAGACATTTTTCTCTCCCATTTCGTTTGACTATCGTTTATTTCATTTAAATGGTTCCGTTCCTTCCGTTTCGTGCGTTTGCCGGAGTCTATTTAATTTATTAAATCAAAAATGGCATCAGCCATTGAAAAGATGCACGTAGACATTTGATAATTATATTTCTAAGTATTTGCAATGTGACATTACATCGTTTACTGGCCGACCACACACATGGATCGATATCATTGTCATCAAACTATGCACATCATAAATGCTACATATTGCTTCTTCGTTTTTATGGACAACGTGAAATTAAACTGTTAATCCCTTTATTCAGAGCTGCATTGATTGAGTGATGAACGGTTTGCTTTGACATTTATGTTCAACGCATCAAGTTATAACAAAATATGTTCCGCTTTAATAAATCCATTGGTAAATTACTAAAAGTTAAGGCTTAAATGACTCTTTATTCTGTTTCACAACGGACTACAAATTGTCGCCGCCGTGTTTTCATTTGATAAAGTTTTCCACCGTATAGATTACAGATATTTAACCGATCTAGTTCGAGTAAGTCGTTTTTGGAACATTCTAAATTGATAATAGCGCCCCCTTTGGTTTTCAGGAAGGTATGCGAAGGAAACCATAACGCAAAAGGAGCGCTAAGACGACGGCTATTACGTTCAAATACATTTACATTATGAGAAGCTCTTAATTTAAGAATGGAAAAGGCTACAATAAACTGGCAAAAGTGAGCGCATATACAAACGATTTTTATTGTTGCTGTCGTCTTTGTTGCTGTTAACACACATATTTTGCGAAAGAACAAAGAAATTAACCGCTCCAATGTACATTGAATGGCTGAGGTTTTCCTCCTTTTTCATCTTTACAAACTGTATTCGTTTATGTTTGTACATAGTTTTGGGTTGGTTCATTTTTTTTTTTTTGTTCCTGTGTGAACAAACATCCAAAGCGATGTGCAATCAAACATTTACCTTTTCATCGACATTGTCATAACACTCAGAGGATAATTTTTCACATTATTTTTTTTTTTCATTTTTCGTGTGTGTTTGATAGTCTTGAGTTTTCTTGGCTCTTTCATCATTCATTTTTCGTTCGTTTGTCATGTTTTTGCCTTCTTCATGTTCATCAGTTTATCGCTGTTGAATCATCTTTTTCTCTTCTTTACATTCACATCTCATTCTGTTCGTTTAGTCTTTAGTCCTTAATGTTTGGTGAAGAAACAGTAGAATGAAATGGTGAAGCCATCAAAAACAGCAATAACAAAAAGTAAAAAAATCACAACCAATGCACACAGTAGCTACTCCAGTGTAATAGAATGAACCAAACGAATCAAAGCGAACAACGAACAAACGACAACCGAATAGAACAAAATAAATTTCGTGTATGACATTACAGCATTCCAACTTTGATGTTAAACGCTCTCTTTCCCTTTTCTCTTTTTAACTTATTTGGATGGTTAAGCGTTGCTCACATTGGAATGAGAGTTTTTCTACCATTTTTATTATTATTATTATGATTATTATTATTAACATTGTCATTTGATTTTCATTCTATCCATGTGCACCGTGCACTGTGCACTCTGTGTGCCTATTACCATTTGATCGTTTGTTCCACTTGAAGTGCTTGTGTACTATCGTTTGAACTCCATTCGTTGGAAAAAAGATTCCTTTTTTGTCTATTAACTAAAAGCACAAGCTACGATGAAATGAAAAAAATAAGTTTCGAACCATTAAATTCAAATATTGAATCTTTGGGTACCGTGTAAAGGCCATGAGTTGAAAAAGGAACAGCACCAGCACAGCGGATATATTTTTTCGTCTTTGAATGAAAAAGAAAAAGTTGGATTGGAGAAAAAAAGTCGAATTGAAATTATCGATTTAGAAAAGAGATTCACATCGTGAATTAGACCGTGAATTGTTCAGTAAAAATTCGTCCACTTATTCGTGAATCCACTTGTAGCTGATGAAAAAGAATCACTATCTTGAGATTTCATGGCCTGGATATTCATTCTTCAAGTGTATCGTGTCGCGGGTATCCACAAAAATGATCCATACTTCAGTGCTAAAGAGCGCGCAATAATTCAATAAACGGAAAATGATTTTCATTTATGTCATTTGCTGTTTAATCAAGTGAAATTTCCTTTCGAAGGAGAAGAATGAGACGTACAGAAGTGGTGCCATTCGATAGTGATCTCAAACTGTTTAGAAAAAAATTCGAGGTGGAAAATCGTTTTGCATTTTATTGTATCACGTACATCATCACTCAATTTTATGATTATTTCAAGGAAATATAATGTTAAATTTACAACCCCTTTTGTATCGATTTCAAAACGTGCCCAACAAATAACCAGCTCTAACACCACCAAATGTCAACAACGCCATCTATTGTTTTAGCTGTACTTGGATTCCGCAGACAAAAACCCGTAACGTACCAATACAAAAACATGAATTGTTTGAAAAATCTTTAGGTAAACGTAATATAGTTGATGCTTTCCACATTGGTTTTCCCATTAGTCTTAGAAAAAATGATATATTTCGGAGCGTCAACACGGCTCCTTTTCATGATTATTTCAGAAAACCGAATTTTATCTACAGGTCGAAATGTTAGCAACAAATGACGAGCTCTAACATTGCCAGCGCCATCTATTACATTGGTTCCATTTTCATTTCGGTGATAAAAATCAAAAATGCAATCATACTAAAACAAAAATATGTTCTAAATGTCAGTGTGATGTATGCCAATACAGCATTCCCTTATATAAACGAGCATGCGAAAACTGAAAACAAACCGACCAAAGACAAATAGCTCTGCATAACAAATAAATTGAAGACAAAATGAACGATGTGAAGAGGCCAGATAAAAAAACCTCGTCCGAAGAAGAAATCAAACGCAAATACAATAATCTAGGTATAAATTAAACAATCTCATTTTGCATAAGAAATTGAATCTTAAACAGTTTTATTTATGTTATCATTTTGTTTCAGCTGGTTTATTTTTGGCAACCGTGTCAGGATTTGCAGCCATGGCTGGATTCAGTCGAACGATAATAACAGCCCGAAAACAAGATCAAAAACTATATGAACAAGCCACGGTAGAAACGGTCAATCTAATCGAAAGTGGAAGTAAGCTGGCTACGAGAGCCTTAATGTGGGGTACATTGTATGCTTTTCTTGGAACCGGTACACTTGTCTATGGCATTTGGAAACTATCGGGTGCAACAAATGTAAATAAAAAAAAATGTTTTTTCAAGATTTCATTAGTAGATTAGTGGCACAATGATGAGTGTGGAGCGAATACTAATACCATATGAATCATTTCAGGCACAAGATTTTAGATTAAAAATGGGATCCATCCTGCCAAAGTTGAGCAAAGATAGTCAAGTAGGCCGAACAGAGTTCGATGGTTTAAATGATCTGATGGAATATGTGTCAACTTCATCAAATAAAAAGGCATAATTTGTTGTGTCATATTATTATTATTAAAAACTTAGAATTAGTTTAGCATTTCCAAGTTGATTTGACAAATATAAAAAGAAATTGAAAACAAAAACAAAAAAAAACAAAAAAAATATCATAAAACAAACGGATAAAAATATTTTCATTCTATGCAAGTATGAATCGTCAGTGATGTGAATTTGATGCATCAAATTCATATCCTTCGCCAGTTCCACTGAGATCTAATTTCATTGAAACGAATTCATCGTCGATTTCACTCATCAAACCAGAAATACTGTTAATACGTAAAAAAGAAAAACGAACGTGACAAAACTCACATAAGATTAAGATTAAGATTGAAGATATTTGGGGGAGGATGAAAAAAATGGAAGGAAATTTACCTAATTCGAAGGTGTTCATTATCATCGATCAAAGACTTCGTATTATCTCCTTCACCAAAGCAAAAAATATCATTTCCAAAACCATCTTTCATTGGTCTAATGGGATTGCCAATTTGAAAGTCAAGTGCACCATTTCCATTTATTGTGGACCACAATGCATGATTCGCATTCATTGATTCGATGACGGAGTTTGTGCTGTTCGTTTGTGACCAAATTTGGTCGTGTAGTTTTCGATTCATTTCCATTAGATCATTACGAAATTTGGCTGCAGGAGCTATTGTCATTTCCAGGGCCTTTTTAATTTCAATAAACTCCATGTGAATGCCATTGAGATTTCTTGAAATGAGAAGAAAAAAAAAACACGAAAAACAAAACAAAACGGAAAAATTAGCATGGCTGTGAAAATGTGGAATAATCAAGGATGTCTGGATGCAATATTACCTTTGTAATGTAAGGAACTCTGGACTGTGTAAAAGTGTTTCGCGTCGCTTCAAACATTTGAATGCACACTGAAACAATTCAAAATGAGGCTTATCAACGAACTTTTTATTCGAAATCTGTAATCGAACGCTATCAAAGGCTTTGGCTGCATTAGCTACATCATAAAAATCCTGATTGTATCGTTGATTCAGAATTTCAGTTTTATATGCATCATGGCTACGACGATTTATTGACTGATAACGTACAGTTATCTTATCACCAGCATCAACCATTCGATTAATATAACGTGAGATTTTTGTGAATTGTTCGTACCATTCAATTGAATCGCACAATTTATCCCCTGCCAATTTCAATGTTTGATCAAAAAATTCCAAAGCACCTTTTACACCATACACCAAACAATGCATTTGTCGTACATTTTGTTTACACAATTCAATTTCATGATTTAATTGCAAGGCATAATCGTACCATCCATTCAAACAGGCCTTAAACTTGGCATTTTCATTTCGAATAAAAAAGAGCGTGTCTTTGGCAAATTTTCGCAACGAATCGACATTCAAACGTTGATCATAATTGTTGAGAACATTTCTTACAGCTGTTGGTAATTCAACAACGAAATTATTATTATTTTCATTGGACATAGGTGATGTTTGACGGATGCCTCCGATTTGATTAACAAAAATCATTGGCCTATCAAAATAACCATCCCCATACAATTCAATAGGTTTCTGGAAGGTTCCGATTTTATCGAATTCACTTCCGATTTTATCCAATGGTTGAATGATATGACATTTATCTTTTGGTATTTTTGCTTCTGTTTCAATGAATTGATAGAAATCATCGAACGTTGTGGCTTCATCGATTTCCATGCTGAGCAACTTGTGATTGGTCAAAGCGAAAATGGTGAGAATTTTCTTCGCTAAAATGTCATCGAGCATTTGAAAGAATTTCAATACTTGAACTGGAGCTGCATCTGGCTCTGTTGCCAATTCGAATACGTGGCCTCGTTGTTTGGGATTCGATTCTAATGCAATTTTAAACCATTCGGCCAACAATTCGTTTAACTTTTTGGACAATTGATTTTCTGGATAAATTTGATTGCTATAAACATATTCACCATTGTTATCTTCATAAATGGTGATGTGTTCGGACTTTTTCTCATGAATCTTAATCATCCATTGGGCTAATGGTAAATTTGGTACAAATGGTCTAACTCCGGTCACCACTTCATAACCAATAACACCGAGCGACCAAAAATCCACCGAACAATTGTAATTCTCATTTTTAATCAATTCGGGCGCAACATACTCTTTTGTTCCAACAAAACTAGCCTCCTTGCTATCCGAATCGAGATTTTTCGCAAATCCCAAATCCGTGAGCTGTTTACATGAAAGAAAATAGAAAAAAACGCTGATTATTTTATGATGATCGAATTACCATATTATTATTGATTGATATCAATTATAATTGTTTACTTTATAATTTCGATGGCCATCAGCAGTCAGTTGTATGAGAACATTTTCGGGTTTGATGTCACGATGAGTGATTGACATTGAATGTAAACAAAATATTGCATTTTTCAAAGATTGTAATATATTCCGAACTTCAGACTCTAACATGCCATTCGCTGTTCGATTATCATTCAGTTGTTTTCTCAAATCGCCTCCATCGCAATATTCCATTACAAGAATCGGCAACTCAGATGGACTTGATTTTGTCAATTCAATGAGAAAAGCATCCGGTTTTACCTTGATACCGCGAACAATATTCATGTGACGTATTTTATTTGTCATGTAATGAATTTCCCGCTCCCATCGCTCTTTAATTCTGGCCACATTTTGACCGGGCAGCAAACGGCATTTTTTTACAGCTATGTAACGGCGTAAAAAAAAAGAAGAACATTTTGTCAGTACACAAAAATGCGATCGTTCAGACATTCAGTTGAATTTTAATTTTCAAGTTTTCGAAATTGACACAGCCAGCCTAACAATTTCCAATTTCCACATATAGTAAGCAAATTTTTTATTTTTAGATATTTATTGCACGCACTCTCAACATTTCAAATATAAACCAATGACTCTAACTAAAATGAAATTGATAATTTTGATCGCAAATGAAATATATTCGAAATACGAACCGATTTTCTCTTTTGATTTTAAATGTTGCCAGAGCCAGACTTCTCCAAATCCACCAGAACCAACTGTGTAGCCAGCAAAATGAGATTAGAAATTTGTAAAATAATAAATGATTTATGGGAGAAAAATGGTGGAATTATTACGTTTGGTGGATCGTTTCCAATCGCCAATAACTGCTGGTTCTTCAATCATCTTATAAAATAATAAATTCACTTCTACAAACAAGAACCTAAATCGATAACAACACGAGCACAAAACAATTTTGGCGACAAAATAATACCACAACCGGCTGAATATTTTACCAAAATGCTTTTGTCTTTCGTAATGTCAACAGAGCAACTAAGTGTAAAGCAAAACAGACATTTCGTTTGGTGTAGTGTCAATTTGAAACTGTATTGCATACAAAACCAAACATTTTGCGTCTTTCATAAATGTTGATTATTATCAGCTACTTAGACTTTGAAATTCAGTTCCATTATTGTTATTATTATTATTATTATTATTATTTTAAAGTTATCGTAATGACATTTAGACATTTCGATTCGGCCCAACGCAACTCAACTCATCTTTCTTTGTGTTCTGTTTTTCTTTTCCATTTGTTTTTCTCTTTATTTTCATCAAGTCTTTCATGCGTTGTATGTTGTGTGCATTGTGCATGTAACAAAGAGAAAAATTGCATGATTTTTTAATCTGAATAAATTGATTGATCTGTTGTTCGATTTGAACGCAATTAGCTTTTGAAATGTGCTGACCAGGTCGAACATTGAATAGATTCGATTTTAAAAAGATTCTAAATTAAAACAAATGATTCCATTGAAATTGGATAAGATTTCATTGTCTATTGTTTGTGTTCGACCATTCGAAACGTGCCATCTTTCGAAAGATACACATTTAACATTTCGTCCACTCTGTAAAATTCTAAAAAAAAAAAAAAAGCAATCAGAAAAGTTTGTTTTTCTTTCTTTCTTTTAATACGTGCTCAGTCGTTTAGCATATTTTTTGACATTTTTCATAATAAGCAACAATGAACGATGATCATTATTCACGCATTGAATACGAACACGTTCAGACCATGAATTTGAGCAAAAGGCCCAGAACGATGTCAAAACCTTCGGAAAAGGAAAAAAAATATAATCAATGCAATGAACTTCAATGTGTTTAAAATATTATATTATTCCACGTTCGATCTCAACCAAGAAGTTCAGCAGCAGCACAGCAAACAACAACAATAAATCCAATATGGCCAAAAGCAATCGGAAATCGAATTCAAATGAAAATTTCAAAAAGAAAAACGAAAAAAGAAACAAAATTGCGAATTGTAGATTGTCAATTTGAAGAAGAAAATTGTTCGATTTGTCTGAATGTATGAGAGTCAGCTGATTATTCGAATAAATCACAACTACATTGAAACGAATGATTTTTCCTTCTTCGTCTTTTTGATTCTTTTGAATAAATTAAAGCCATGCGCAAAGTCTCACTGAATTGGATTTCGATATGGAGAATGAGCTACTCAAAAGAATTGAATTGACTCTTGAAACGATAATGAATAAAAAAAAAAAAAAATAAAAAAAATTATTCTTCTTTGAACATTGAATAACCTTGTGAATGTGTATGCGTGCATTTAATAACAACAACAACACAGAATGTTGTCATAATTTTAATAGTTTGGCATTTTGCATTGGTATTGCCATCTCAAAAAATACAATCGAACATTGACTTGGTAAACAAGTTCGTTATGGCATATGATGTACCAATACACACCAATCACATCATATTCATTGTACACTGTACACCGTTAATATACTACTAAATATATATATATACGTTCAACGTTCAATTGGTCCAATGGGGCCACAAATACATGCAAACGTCATTGTCATTGTGATTCACAAATAGTCAAAAGCAAAACAATTTTCATCAAAACACAAAGAACAATAAAGCTGCGTAGAAAACAAGTAAATAAATACGTTCGTCTTATTTTGCGTTTGCAAAGTGAAGAAATTAACAGAAAATAACAAATTTTGCGAATCGATTAATTCAATTTCCATTGAAAAACGTTTGATTTTTCGTTTTGATTTTTTTTTCTTTTGGTTTTGAATGAAAAGAACAGACAAAATTTATGGATTCTTGTTAGAAGAGTGATTTAGCTGTGACTTGGGTTGACAGTCGATTGCGAAGGAGACAAACCAAAAAGGAAAAATACTTTCCTTTGTATCGTATTGTCGAAGAAGTGACGGCAACAATAATCACACAACCAAAAACAGAATCAAATAAAATAATTGTTCTGTAAAATCTGCAAAAAAAAAAAAAAAAAAAAAAAAATACGACAATTTTTGATATTTGTGCATAATCAAATGTTGGCTGATGTTTGTGTGCGTGTGTGTGCAAAACAAATTGAAATAATAACAAATCAATTGGTTGAATGAACAAATTCATTGACGAGTGATTCAGTTTTTTTTTTTATTTTTAAAGGAAATAGAACAATAAAGCTGCGTAGAAAACAAGTAAATAAATACGTTCGTCTTATTTTGCGTTTGCAAAGTGAAGAAATTAACAGAAAATAACAAATTTTGCGAATCGATTAATTCAATTTCCATTGAAAAACGTTTGATTTTTCGTTTTGATTTTTTTTCTTTTGGTTTTGAATGAAAAGAACAGACAAAATTTATGGATTCTTGTTAGAAGAGTGATTTAGCTGTGACTTGGGTTGACAGTCGATTGCGAAGGAGACAAACCAAAAAGGAAAAATACTTTCCTTTGTATCGTATTGTCGAAGAAGTGACGGCAACAATAATCACACAACCAAAAACAGAATCAAATAAAATAATTGTTCTGTAAAATCTGCAAAAAAAAAAAAAAAAAAAAAAAAATAACGACAATTTTTGATATTTGTGCATAATCAAATGTTGGCTGATGTTTGTGTGCGTGTGTGTGCAAAACAAATTGAAATAATAACAAATCAATTGGTTGAATGAACAAATTCATTGACGAGTGATTCAGTTTTTTTTTTTTTTTTTCTTTAAAGGAAAAATATAAACGGGAAAAATGTTGACTGGAATTGATGTTAAAGATTCATCTATGTTTTAATCAAGACAATCGATTCCGATTTGAAAACTTTTCCATTATTATCAACAAATGACATTTGAATTGACAAATTGAATGCAAATTTTGATGCATGTTCCGTGTCATTGAAGTGCAATCAATTGAGTTAGAAAGAAAAACAAACAACAACGACGGTTTTCATTGAACAAACGAATAAAAATCAAACAACCACACAGACAGTTGCTATAATAATAATAATAATAATAATTTTTCATTTTCATTGATTCCGAAAAAGTATTCAGATTTTTCAACATTTTCTTTTTCTATTTCATTCTGAATGAAAAAAAAGAAGGAAAAAAACCAATCGTAAGCCTTCATTAGAACCATTTATTATTATTGTTGTTGTTTCTAATTTATTACAAATTCTGTGATTGAAAAGAAAAAAGAAGAAGAAAAATATCCATTAGCGCGCGCGTTGGTGTGTTCATGTGGTATATTAGTTTTCAATTGAAATAGAAAACTCATAACCATAATAATAATAATAATAATAATAATAATAATCGAACGAATCCATTCGAAACATCAAAATAAACAAAACAAGTTTGTTGAGGCGCGAATTAGATGAAGAAATAAAAGACCAGCCAAACAGAGGACCAACAGACCTGAAATCACATACATAAAAATAATCAAAATAAATCGCAACTAAAAAAAAACAATATTCAAAAGAACAGACCAACAAATACGAGAAAGAGAAGTGTGCAAAAACCAGCAACAACAACAACAACAACAACAAAGCACACATTGTGATCGAAGAAGTGATACAAATATTCAGCTGATTGAATGAATATTTGTGTGCAGCGAACAGTTTGTTTTGTGCATATATGTGGGGGCAGCATGTATGCATATTATTGATACGTAGAAACAAAAAGAACCAACACAAATCACAGTGTGTTATCTACTAACATTTTTTTATTTTTTATTTTTTTTGAAAATTATTAATTCATATTATTGAATACAAATATAAATATATATAGCGCAAAAATACGGCAGACAACAACTGATCGAGTGAGATTGTGACTTTTAACCAAAATAATATAGCAAAATAAAAAGAATAAAAGAGAATAAAAGGAGAAAAAGAAAATATCATCTACGCACACGGTAGAACGAAAAAAAAAAAACAAACGACAATCATATGTGTGTAAATATAGTTAAAATATTGTGTGTTCCTTGTCATAGATCTCTAACCAAATCGAATTCAATTCGACGAAATTCTGTGGCTGCTTTCAATTTGAACATCAGTTCAGTTGTTGTATCAACGACAACAAATTCTATCATTATTATAATTATTATTATTATTATTATTATAGATTTTTTGACGTTTAATTTGTTTTCATTACAATTTGTTATTCCTTTTGACCATATTAGCTGTTTTTTTTCCGTTTAGTACGTAATCTTTTTTTTTATTATATATATATATATACCTCAAAGCGTGCAAAGAAGAACACTTTTATCTCCTGATATTTATTTTGTTTGGTGTTTTTTGATCGAAATTCAAAGTGTCCGTTAAAAAAAAGTGAAAAAAAATAGAAGTGAAATTGTGGCTCCCGTCGAAATTTTTCCATTGTCAAAAATTTGTTCCTGCAGCAAAAGTTTCCAAACATTCCGTCATCATCTTTGCCGACACTGTTGCTCTGATCATTGGCTGAAGATTTTCTTCGCAAATCAATTGAAATCCAATTTCATCTGGACGATTTTGTTGGCCGATAGATAAACAGAATATTGTTGCCGAAATGCTTGACTTGGAAATTATACCAGAAAGATCGCTAAGATGCGAAAACTGCTGGGAATTTGTTTTGGGTAAATAAACAAGAAAAAAATTCTTTGATTTTTCTATTTCATTAATAGTGCATTGATTTAATTTTAAATTTTAATTTTATCGAAAATCGAATTTTGTTCGATACCGTCACATTGTGATATTTTATGATATTGCATCACTGTACATTGTACATCATTTATATTGTGGTTGAATTCTTAAACTGTCAACACTCTAATACTGATTTACGGTAGTTCTTGTTACACTGTATACAATGCAATTTACACACTTTGACACACCGTCTCGTCAATTTTTTCAAAGTCATCGAAATTTACTATACATATTACAAATATCAATGACTGTTGAATGTTGAGTGCTATGATATCGGTGATGTCGTTCAGGTGTACTATACTATATTGTATACAAACATATATTTGATATAAGTTGTTCCAATGCATAAAAAATATCCGAAATTGCAACGCAATTCAATTGTTTGATGATTTTTTTTTGTTTTTGCTAATTTATGAGCGTTTTTTCTATTTTCAGGAATGCATTTCTCTCAAACGGTTGCAATCATTCAATCTCAAGTTGGTGTTATCAAAGGAGTTCAGGTTCTCTATTCGGAAACGGTTAGTTTTCATTTGCAAATTAGATCAATGTCTTCATTTAGCTGGATCCTGAAATTGATTAGAATATTTTTGTTTTTTTTTTCTTTGTCTTTTTTTCTTCTTTATTTTCTCAATAGAATCCGCTGGGAGTAGACATTGTGATAAATTTACCATTGGATGGCATTCGATTGATTTTCGATCCAGTTGTACAGAGACTTAAAGTGATTGAAGTATTTAATATGAAATTGGTTAAGCTAAAGTATTAGTAAGTATTCAATGGCATGGATTCAGAGAGTTCATTGTCAAAGTCTTCGAAATTCATAATAATAATAATAATAATCAATTTATTTATTTTTACTTGCGCAGTGGTATGCCATTCAATTCACCCGAAGTAGCGCCATCAATTGAACAAATTGAGCATTCATTTGGTGCAACTCATCCAGGTGTTTATGATGCAGCCAAGCAATTATTCGCATTACATTTCCGTGGTTTGAGCTTCTATTTTCCGGTTGACAGTAAATTACAACCGCATTATGCTCATGGTTTAGGTTCATTACATTTTGCAAATGGTGCATCACCGGTTGTATCAAAAATGTCCGTTTACAGTGGTAATAATATGTCAGACAGTCGACCGCCCCCATTACCATTAACATGTTACAATCAGCAATTGTATTTGGAATCGGCAACTGTGCTACGTGATTTAAATGGTACACGCGGTATACGTTTACAATTGTATACAGAGGCATCGGCTCGTGTATTGGAACCACGTAAACAAGTGCTAACACGTGAAGTGCTATTTGGTGATACATGCCAAGATGTTGCTGGTAATTTGGGCGCACCAAATCGCATTTTCTATAAGTCCGAAGATAAAATGAAAATTCATTCGCCAAGCGCTCATCGCCGGGCCCAAACCAAACGCAGTGATTTCTTTTTTAATTATTTTACATTGGGCATTGATATATTGTTTGATGCACGTACACAACGTTGCCGAAAAATTATCTTGCACACAAATTATCCAGGCCATTATAATTTCAATATGTATCATCGATGCGAATTTCAATTGCAATTATCAGCTGACAAGTAAGTGCTTTCTATCACTTTCCACTGCCAATGGCAACAAAATTTACAATTTACAATTTTAATACTATTTTATCCATAATTAGGCGCTCCGATGATGACACTGTATCCATTTCCGCTTATTCAAAGTGGGATTCAATTAGTCCACGTCTAACACCATCCGAACGACCAGTTGTTTTGCATCGTGCCGGCACAACAAATACTGCAAATCCATTTGGTTCAACATTCTGTTATGGCTATCAGGATATCATTTTTGAGGTAAGTTCATTTGCCGATCGAACGCAAATGCAAAAACTTATAATTCATTCAATGATTTTCATTCGTTTGTTGGACTTTTTGCAGGTGATGCCGAGCAATTATATTGCATCCGTAACATTATACAGCAATACATCATTTCCAACCATTTGGCCACATACTAGTTGTAGGAAGGCACTCATGAGTAAATACATGCTCAATCGTGACAATAATCAGGAATGGAATGATGATAAATTAGCTGCGGTATGACACAAACGCATGAACTTTGAATGCTTTGAACGGAATGTTCAACATGAAATTTGTTGAAGCAAAAAAACAAAAAAAAAAAAAATACACAACATTTTTAATTTCAAAGTCATTAAAATTTATTATGTTCAAAATAATGGTGAATGGTGAATGAACCAGACATCATTTGATGTTTTCCTATTGTTAGCAATTTGTAGATGTTAAACAAATTCAGAGCAGAAAGAAAAAAGAAAAAAAACAAAAACAAAAAAACATCAAACAAACAAACGCAAAAAAATGACAAAATCCATTTAAAAATTGAAACAAAAAAAAAAAAATACTAAATAATTATTATTATTGATTGAGAGCGTTATCGCGGAAAGCATGCCATATCGCATGCGAGATCGCATGCCGTTTATTAGATTAATTCGAATGGTGACAGAGGAATGAGAGAACCTGAATCGATTCATTTGAGATTTTTCAGTAATTGATTACTACACATCGCTAATAATGATGATTTGGTATCTTGGCATTCGTGATTGTTCTTCTTTTATTGTATGTGTGTGTGTGTGTGTGAACGTTTCGATTCGAACGAAATGCAAACTTTGATTGCAAATCGAAGCATCTTTCGAGCTATTTTTTTTTTCTTTTCTTCTTCAAAAATCATTAATTTTAACCATATTCTGTTGAAAACAAATGAACAGATCTCAAACAAAATGCTTCCAATCAAATTGGAATCAAACATTTGTTTAAGTTCTCAACACCTGGATGTCTCTCTTTCACTTCTCTATCATCCTGTTTAATTTGTAATTTGTTTTTTTTTTTTCTTTAAATAAGAAATTGAAAAGACAAATTTTTATTGTAATTCGAACGAAATGTTGCCATTCTGAATGCGGCGGTTGATTTATAAATATGATTATCTAATTATTATTAATGCAAAAAATAATTTAGTATGTTAGCCATATATTTTATTTCTCCCGACGATAAATATTTAATTAGCTATTATTATTATTATTATTTTTTTTTTTTTGTCTCGAACAAATTCAAATTGCAAAATCAACAACAATTTGACAAAAGCGACAAGAAGAAATTATTATCAAATAATGGCAGAAAAGAAATTGATACAAAAAAAAATATATGCTTTTATTTGAATTGAGACCGAAACGGGCCGTTGTTTCGCTACGTACATAAAACATTTCACCATAAAATGTTCTTTATTCATGAAAAATAATAATTGTTTTCAAGCTCAGAGTGTAAATTGTATTATTATATTTCATTTATTTGAGAATGATTAACGGTGTCAAACAGAACATGAAAAAGAAAAAGAAGAAGAAAAAAAAAGAAAAATATTTGTAAAATGAATTAAATGAACAAATGAATGAATTCTATTGAATGCAAATGAAATTAAAATAATTATAATAGAAATTTTTTTCTTTTTTGTTGTCGAATGTGCACAGTTTTTAGGCTTCCGTTTCATTGTTTAAATGTTCACATATTTTAAATCATCAAAAAACAAAAACAAAAACAAAAAACAATCAATTATAAGAAGTTATTGCAAACGAAAATGAAGATGAAAATGAAAAATCAACAAACCAATCATAGAAAAATCAGCCGTGATCAATTCTTACAGATAATTTGACTCTCTTGCTCTTTCTCAATAAGAATTAAGGACACTGTAAAATAAACTAGTTCAGAAAATATTGAAGAACCATCAAACAAAAAAAAAAAAAAACAAAAAAATAATACTCGCTCAGCGGTTCAAATGTTCGCTGATTAGTTCGATATTATTTCCGTTATGAATTGAATTTAGTTTTTAATTCATTTTTTTAAATTTATTTCACCAAAGAAAAAAAATCAAATCAATCAGCGAGCAAATTGACCACAGAGTAAGAATGGAAAAATAATTAAGAAAAAAAAAATCAAAAATATTTTTTTACAAAAAAATTCCTGAATAAAAAAAAAAATGAGAAAAAACTATAAGCAAACGAAATCTGATTTATTCAATGTGCGAGAGCGTTGAAACCTTGAGCCCAATGTATACAACATCCATTGGAAATAGTTAAAGTTTGTGCTGTACATTTCATTGTTTGCATTGAACAAAAACACAATGTAAATAAATAAAATGACGAAATCGAATTTCATAGATGGCAGCGCCATCTATTGGTTTTTCCAGGCGTATGGAGAGTACGTTCAACACATGTAAAAGATGTGAACAAAAAAGAACAACAACAACAACATCATCAACAACAACAACAACAACAACGGCAACATCAACACTATGTGTGCTGTTCGGAAGTGATTGCAATGTGAAACGAGCCACCGAATGACAGTGTACAAAAGTCAACATTACAGTCAAGTATCGACTATGTGTTGAAAAATTGGAATCAAATAAATTTGATTGAATCAAATTTCATAATTGAGTGTGCAAGTTTTTTGCAGAGAAAAGGCAACGAAGACAGATAGAAAAAAAAAAACTAAATACAGAGTGTGAAAAGAAAAAATGAATCACAAAGTAAATCGAGTAAACAATAAAAGTGAAACTGACACAATTTCATTACAGAAATGATTTAACACACAAAAAAAAAATAGTGTTTCGACATCGCAAAGAATAAAATGTAAAAAAAAAAAGGGAAAAACTTAAAAATGTTTAAAGTGTGAGAGAGTGAATCGATCGTCAATTTCTTACAGAAATCCATCAACAAATTTGTCAAAAGATAAACAAAATTCCATTGATCAAAAATTCCATGCAATTTTTTCATTCAATAAATAGGATCCAGCCAGCAGTTTGTTGTGTATTTGTGTGTGTGTGTGTGTGTGTGCTGGTTTGCTGTGTCGCTCAATGTGTCGTCGATACTCGTGGATATAAATTATAAATTAAATATCTATATATTTTATTGTAATTTCTGTTCGTGTATTCTGTAATTTTCCTATCCAGCCACATTGACGTGTCTGTGTGTTATTATAAATATATTTTGTATGGTGAGTGTCATAAATTTTGATAATATACTATATAATATAGACACGACAGAATAATAAAATAAAATAAAAAAAAACGAAACACATGCAAATATATATTACTGACTGAAAAAATTATGGGGATTACGTGTTAAAGCCAATTCGATCGAAATATATGGAAACTACAGTGTTTTTCCTCCCTTTTTTTTCAGTTCAATATCGAATTAATATGCCGCAGAAAGAATCAAACAGAAACAAAGATAATAAAGAAAAACAGCAAACAAAGTAGGGGAATGTTATCCGTCATACGTTATTTTGCCAATGAATTAAAAACTGAACAAAGATCACGACTTATTTTTATTGATAGTTATAATCAAATTAATAATAATATTTGTGTAAGCTAAATGAACGATAGCTAAATTCATACAATTCGGAAGTGGAGTCATTTCCGATTAGTTGATTAGTTTAATTGTTTTAGTATCGATGATCGGTGTAATCGGTCAAACAGTGAACAGCAACATTGTCATCGACTAGATTCGAATTGAATTGTTTTCGTTTTTTGTTGGCTCCAAATTAATTCGGAACGGTTGAATGTCATGCGATGTTTTGGTATTTTTTTTTTTTTTTTTTTTTTTTGAACATTGAACCGGCAGAATATAAAAATAATTTGCACTCAACTAATTTAATTCATGATAAAAAGAACAAAATTGTGAAAACAATGTTGTGATAGTTGTCATAGATATAGATATATATATATTATATCCATTTTGATTCCATTCAGCTGGGAAAATTCAGTTCAATCATCAAGAGTAGCTATTTCGCATTCATTTTGGTGGGGATTCCTTGGATTTGATAAATATTTTTGCATTTATTTGCTTCATTTGCTGCTTCTTCAAAAAAATTTTCAATCATCGTCATTGTGAAGCAATAAACAATTTTCAAATTACATTGTGAAATAATTTCATTTGTGATTTTTTCGTATATATGCAAGTACTATACTACATTGGCCAAATTGAGGAATAGGAAAAAATTCGTGTGTGTGTGTGTGTGTACATTAAACGTTTTTAATTCGTGCATTCGAAAAACTAACAACAATGACAATTAATATCAACAACGAAAAGCACTAGCCGTAGCAGTTGGCTAGCAGCAAACAGAGCAACAGTAGTCAAAAAAAAAAAAAAAAAAATAAAAGAACAAAATAGAGAAAAAAATATCATACAATTACCGAAATGAATTCGAAAATGTTAATTCAAAAAATAAAATAAATGAATTCTGACGTTGGAATTGTTAAAATAAAACAAGGAAAAAAGGAGAAAAATAAAAAGAACAAAATATCTATTAAACACCAAGTGGACAGGCACTCAACACACACATAATATGTGTTTGCTGTTCTCAAATAATAATATTAAATTGGTGGGGAACTATAGCTAAGTGTTTTTTTTGCTGTTTTTGTTTTTTTTTTCTAGAGACATGAATGTGTGTATGTGTTCAACACTGCGAGGTGATTTAAAATGAAGAGAGCTCAAAGGTTCAGTCCATCGCTTTATAAATGACACGTTTTCTTCAAATCATTCGGTTCATTTCAACCATTCTCATTTAATAAGAAAATGATATTGAGATCCTTGCTTGTGCGATAAACTCAAGTTTGATGCGTAAGGTCGTTTCATTAAAACGTAACCAAAATCCCCATCATTTTTTTTATTTTAACAACAACATTCCAAAGCATACGATCTCAGTGAGCAGTGAGCAGTGAGCAGTAGTTGGTTGGCCAATGAGAATGATGATAAACAATGAATGATGAATGAATGAATGAATGAATGAATGACATATAATTTCGAATTCACTTGCAATATCATAATGATTGCAGTTCATGCACTCGATCGATTCTCCCATTATATT
>GL501541.1:1617469-1671592 GCA_000149185.1 Mayetiola destructor
GTCGTCTTGTTATTTTTCTTTCTTTCTTTCCTTCTTTCTTTATAATTTTAATTGTTTTGTAGCCCTGGAAAGGACCTTTTTTGTTGAGCTACTGAGACATATACATAATATTGATAAATGCAATGGAGCATGACTCGTAATTATCAGCGAGCCACAATAACGTGAGACAGACGTGTATTGGTTTTTCGTTGCTGCTGTTATCGTTGATATTGTTGTTGTTGTTGTTGTTTTTTGTTATGTTGAATCGACCAAATGTTGAAACATCAACGAAATCAACGTGTTACGATAGCGAATGTGTGCACGTGTTTGAAATGCATATATGCATAACATCGAAAGATATGCTAATTGTTGGATATTATCATTTAATATCTATTCCATCACAAGACATAGCAAACGACATATTAAATCTCTCTAATGTTGTGTCCGAACATTTAAGTTGGAATTTTCGATGTTGATACTTTTTGTCCATTCATTTATACATTTTTTCACGTTTAATGTCTCACGTATTCATATCAGTGTGTCAATCGGTCCAAAGTTTTGTTTTCATAATATTCATTCTCTCTTTTTCTGTTTGTCTGTCTACGATGATTTCGATCTCTTTCTTAGTTCCCATTTTCATTTGCCAATATTACATATTGATTCTTTATTCGTTTTTCTTTTTCTTCTATTTTTTTTTTTTCAACTAATGCAATGAAAACAAAATCGAATTATTCATTATTTATTGTAATTATCAATAAATCGATTGAAAATCATTCCAGGTTGTACATTGAAGATTTCAATTTGAAGCGAACGTATGTGTAGAGAGTGAATTACGGCAATCGATTTGTTCAATTAGCGGATGACGAAATAATAAAAAGTTAAATATCATATCAACAAGCCCAGACTAAAAAATAAATACAAATCTAAAAACCCATCAGAAAGAGACAGAGGATAAGAAAAATAGTTTATCTATCATTTCATCTATAGAAGTCTTAGATTCTTTTGTTATAAAAAAAAAAATGTTTGTGTCGTGTTTCGAATTTCGAATTTTGAATGTGTAATGAATTTGAGCCGAACGTTTAAAATCTAAATTAATTGTAATTTGTCTTACCATAAACTTTCTTCTATAGAAAGAAATAGAGCTGGAATTGGAGAGTTTGGGGGGGTCCACCATTCTATCCATAGGTATTTAGTGGTGGTGCTGGCGGATGGCATCAGTGGTAACCGTTCAGACGGAGTTAATTTAAAGGTTCGCGTTTAAAAATCGTGTTCAGCACCAGCTCGACCACCTCGACAACATCATGGCTCGAAATGGTAAATGTCCCCATTTGGACAATACGGTTTTACAGCTTTCACTAGCCGAATTGTGTCGATTGAAACAGGTAAACACAAATATTTGGAATTTTTCATTGATTTTCCAGTTTTTATTAGATTCGTTTTCATTTGCTTAGTATTTTGTAATAATTTTTTTTTTTCCTTATCAAAGTTTTCAAATCGAACTTTGCTTATGTATTTCGGTCGTACAGCACAGAGCAAAAATTTTTCTATTTTGAAAACACAAAAAGAAAAATTGAAAAAAAATAATAATAATAACAATATTTATGGAAACAAAATTAAGCAAAAGTTGATTATAATTGTTGTTGTTGTTGTTGTTGTTTTTAATTTTATATCCATTAGGGTGTGCCATGTAGTCAATGCGATGTCACCGGTCCAAATCTATGGATATGCTTGAATAAAAGCTGTTTACACATTGGCTGCTCAGAAAATTATAATGATCACAGTACGAAACATTATCGACACAATCCTAGTCATTGCATTCATATGAATCAATCATCACAACGGATTTGGTGCTACAAATGTGAAATGGAAGTGTTCATTGTTAATATATTAACGCGACGTCAACCAATTGACATTGATGTTGATCACGTTGTTATCAATAATAATAATAATAATAATAATAATATAAATCGTTATGCCGAACGTGTTCTGTCTGGAAGCAATGTTAATAATATTTTAAATGGTGGATTCGGAAACAGTATTACCAATGATACGATGATAGCGACAACGATAACGGCAACCACATCATCAACAACGGCAACAACAATGGCAAGACCATCACAATTATTCGCTGACAACCGTAGACGAATAAAGGGATTTGATGAATATGTGCCTGGTGGTGATGATTATTTTAATGGTGATAGCAGTGCTGATGATGATTGTGATTCCGATCAAATGAATTATTCAAATTCGATGGGTCTTGTTGGTTTACAAAATATTGCAAATACATGCTATATGAATGCCGCATTACAAGCCCTATCAAATACACCGCCATTGACTGGTTATTTCATTGAATGTGGTGATATTATTGAGGCTAATTATGAGATGACAACCGCTGCAAATAATCAACGAAAAACTGGCCTAGCCAAAAGCTATTGTCGTTTAGTTAAGGAAATGTGGTTGCAAAATAAACGAAACAACGGTAAATATGGTAAATTATCGGTTCCTTTATTTCAACAGAAAAAAAAACGAACATAATTTTTTTCTTCTATATAATGGAATCCTTTTGTTTTTGTTTTGCAGGTTATGTGGTACCGAATGGTATTTTGTATGGCATCCGAAATGTTCATCCAATGTTTCGCGGTTTTCAACAGCATGATACGCAAGAGTTTCTCCGATGTTTTATGGATCAATTGCATGAGGAATTAAAAGAAGTGACACCATTACCACCGGATCTTTTGATGCATACCACCCATGCATCATCAAATTCCAATCCAGTACTGAATATCAACAGCACAACGAATTTTTTACCAATGGCAAATAGTTATTTGCATATCGGTTCATCGGACGATGATTATTCTGGATGTTCAACGCCATCTTTATCACAATCTGAAGCTGAATATGAAACATGTGATAGTGGTGTATCTGAACAATCAAGTTTATCGGATGAAGGATCAAGTGTACCAAGATCGTTGCCATCATTGATAAATGGTAATGCATTAAATAATAATAATTCATCGACCACAACAACAAACAAATCAATAACTCAACGATATAGTGATAGCCTAGATTCCAAGTATAGCCCAAAATACACTCCAAAATGTATATCAATTGATTCGAAAAGTAATCGCTCCAATTCCATATCGAGTTTAAATTCATTAACATTGACAAGCTCGTCACAACAACAACAACAACAATCACAATCACAGCAATCAACTGGCCAACAATCGCCCATCGATCCAGAACAATCACCATCTCAACAATCGGATAAAAATGAATCATTATCAGCTAAATTATCACATCGATCGATTATAAGCGATGTTTTTGATGGTCAACTATTGTCATCGGTTCAATGTTTGACGTGTGATCGTATTTCAACGCGAGAAGAAACATTCCAAGATCTATCATTGCCAATACCGGGCAAGGATCATTTAAATGTATTACATCATTCACAAGGTTCAGTTACACCATTGCCTGCAACCGGTTTGACTGTTGATTTGGTAAGTTTAACAAAAAAAAGAAAAAAAAGAAAAAAAATGTTATTGATATACAAGAAAGTGGAAAATTGATCAATGTACATGTGTAATTGTTTTGGACAGATCTATTCAGCCAATCAGGATGGATGGTTTTCATGGCTTTGGAATTGGTTTCGTTCATTTTTCTGGGGACCAGCTGTTACATTACATGATTGTATGTCGGCCTTTTTCAGTGCTGATGAGCTTAAGGGTGACAATATGTATAGGTATGTAGTATCGTTAGCAATGCCATTATTTGTTAAATTGGAATTTTTCCATTTCAGCTGTGAAAAGTGCAATAAATTACGTAATGGAATGAAATTTTCCCGTGTGCTCGAGTTACCTGAAATGTTATGTGTTCATTTGAAACGATTTCGTCATGATTTATCGTACAGTACGAAAATTTCAAGTCCGGTTAATTTTCCATTGGTCGGATTGGATATGCGACCGTATTTACATAAAGAATGTAAATCAAATGTTTCAACATACGATTTGACGGCGGTAATTTGTCATCATGGTACGGTTGGTGGTGGTCATTATACAAGCTTTGCCAAACATGAAATAACAGGCAAATGGTTTGAATTTGATGATCAACTTGTTACCGAAGTATCACCAGAAGTGGTTCAAAATTGTGAAGCTTATGTGCTATTTTATCGTAAAAGTAATCCCCAAATGTCAATGATTCGGGAACAGGCAATGCAAATTGAAGATTTAAGTGCCGAACAAACATCGGGCATTCGATTTTATGTGTCACGGCAATGGCTTAATAAATTCAAAACATTTGCCGAACCAGGACCCATTGATAATTGGACATTTATTTGTCCACACGGCGGTCTATCGCCAAAAAAGGCCAAAATGAAAAATCGTTTAGTTGTTCCATTGCCACAAACATTATGGGACTTTTTATATGAAAAATTCGGTGGTGGACCGGCTTGTAATCATTTGTTTGAATGTGATGTGTGTCGTCAACAGGCGGATGCTTTGACGCGACGCCAAAATTTTGAGCTCGATGAATTTTCTGCATACAAAGATGAAACGACATCAACTATTTATGCGATTTCGATGGCTTGGTTTCGACAATGGCAATTATTTGTTGGAGCCATTACCGATGAGGAGCCGGGCCCGATAAACAATTCATCGATTGCACTTCAATCGGATGGTCCAATATCGCGTGGCGTTAAACCAGGCTCAGACTATGCCCAAATCAATTCAACGCTATGGCATTTCTTTTATAATATTTATGGTGGTGGTCCTGCAATCATTTTACGTGGTAATCCTGATGAAATAATTCGTTCAATGTCTGTGCCTGTCGCATCTACTGCTGCCCATAAAGAAGCCGATGATCGAATTTCAAACGAATTGCCAGCTCATAAAGAGACGTCAAACAGTAATTCAAATAATAATAATAATCAATCTGTTTTGCCGACAGAGCAGCAATCGAATGTCACAGATCGATCGAAAACGTTGCCAAACCAAAATGTAAATAGTTCGGCTGAAACGAACGATATAGTTAATAGAAATAAAGATACCAATAGCCAACCAATGACAATAACACCGAGTGCATTCGCTTCTGCGTTGGCAACAAATAACAGCAAAAAGACCCAAAAAAATGTTTCATTCGAAGACAATGATAGCAATTCTAGCGATCGAGAGAGTCAATCATTTTTTGAACAAAGCTTTTTTTATACTCGTCGCGGAAAACATCATTACTCAACAAGCCCATCGACAAATGGCGAAATATTGAGTAAAAAAGATCGACGACTTCGAAGTAGCATCAAAAATAACGGATTCTTTGGACCAGAAGGTAATTTATAACTTATTACATTCTCTGATTGGAATAAAAACTTACGAAAATTTTTTTTTTCAAAATTTTTCCAACACAGGTAAATATTCCGTGACGCCAAACTATGATGACAGCGTTCGTTCGAATCAATCGATTGTGGCCAATGTCACAACAAATGATACGAATAAAAAATTAGACGAAATTACACCGTTGTTGCATCAGGCCAGCATAAGTTCTGTGAATGTTAATGCATGCAATACAGAAATGAATTCAGTTTCAACAAATGGCAATAGCAACCGGGGTCACAAATCAAGTTACCGGAAACGAGTCAAAACTAAACTAAGCCGAAAATCTGCCTGACATTGAATAATATAATAACCAGAAGAAAAAAAAGAAAACTGTTTTTGCAGAATTTGTTGTAAAATTTATTATTGAATGATAGAAAATAGTAAACAAAAATTGAGTTCCAATGAAATTCTAAGATATTATTATTATAAATGAATTTGTGTCGGATGGCAGAACTCAGACCCCAATATATTGCAGTACGTTCTCTTATCTTCGTCAAGTGTTGTAGATTCTGTTACTGTAATAAACAGAAAATTAGATGACATTTTTTCATCTTCGCGTTAGTAAGGAATCCGTTGATCTTGTATCTTCTGGGAATGTCGGAATCTTCGAATATGTGCTACTTAATATTATATCCTGGAAAAACCCTCAAATGGAGAGAAACAATATGTTTCAGCTATCAGATAATTGATTTCTTTCGGTATCATTTTACTCTATTAAAAAAATGACACGGTGCGATTGATTGTTTTAGTTTTTGTTCGATAATACTCTTCCATTTCACTAAATATTTCACTTAATTTAAATTAATTTATTTACAATGTCTAATTCCCTGTATTGGTGTCGGAATGGAACCTTCGATAGATGATAAATAATGTATTGGTTTGTTGTTCCGTTATTTTTTTGGCTTTTTATACCATTGCATCTGCACGTGATAATGGTGTCGTTCGTTTTGGCGGCAATGATACTTCTTTTGATTTTGTTGAAAATAATGGAGACGTTGACGAAATTGGCTCACGATCGAGTTTATCGGTAATGAAAAGAAAAATTCCACAGACTGCAAACATCAAAATGGAGGAAAATTTTTGGATAAATGACCTAATCATTAAAAAGCAAAAATTTCTATTTCGAAAAACTTACGCATCCAATTTTTTTGAGCAACGTCTCTAATGTGTGTATCGATTTACTATATTTGCATTTATTGTGGTGCATCTGGTGGGTTTTGCATAGTATGATGAATTTTAAACGCAAAATCTACAGTTTTTAGTGTAGCAATTTTAATGCATTGAACACAACCGTCGCATGGTTTACCACAAGTTTCACACTTTCTCTCGTTAGCACGAAGCGTTGCCATCGTGTCCTTTGCATTTTTCAATTCGTTTTCTAATTGCGAAATGCGTTTTTGTAAGTTACGTATTTCATCTTGTAAGTCAGCGATTCTTTTATTTTCTACAAGTGCAGCTTCCCCAATTACTTTATGAATTTCAGCATCTATTGCTTTCGAATTGCGATCCATTTCTCACTATAGCCAAATTTTTAAAACTCTGAATTTTTTTATTAAATAAACCGAAACAATCGAAGTCAGCGAAACAACTAAAACTAATGACTGGACGCCGCTTTCCTTTTCGAAATTACACCAACATACAAACAATGGGAAAAAACCTCACATCGGGCAACTTGACTCCATTTTTTTTTCTCTTGCTCTTAACTTCAGCCCTATATCAATTAACGCCATCTAGTTTCATTTTTCAAAATTCATTATTATTATTTTTTTTATTGTATTTTTGGAGCATTTCTCATTATTTAATGTAAAAAATGAAGAATTTGATGACGAAAAAAAAAAGAACAATAAATTATTGCATTTTTTTTTTGTGTTTTTTTTTTTAAATAAGAATACATTTTCATATCATCATCACTTGCGACAATGATGAAACGCCAATTATTTACAAAGTCCATTCTCATAATAAAATTCCAAATGAAAATACAGTTAAAATTTTAAACTGAATCCCGGTCCCATGGCTAAATGACGGGCTTTAGCATCGAGATTGGCTCCCAAAATAAAGCCACGATTCTCATCAATATCCGATGCGCCTAACTTTTTGAATTGACTACCACCCGATGGTGGTTTTGGTGGTGATGCAAGCACTTTTTTTGCACCTAGTTCACTTTTTGCGGGCCACGTTGGAAGCATTGCTGGATCAATTGGTAATGGTAACTCTTTGAAATAATTGCTACGTAATGCTTGATCAGCAGTGAAACGTTGTTTTGGATCATAAGTGAGCATTCCTTGCAATAATTGTAAACCGATGTCACTTGTACGTCGACCAAATTTCTCACGAACATTTGATACGGGATATTCGGTGAATTTAATCTTTTGTACAGCCGGCAGTTGATTATAGCCTGGCCATACTTTTTCATTCGGTGTACCAAGAAACTGTTAAGCGATCGAAAATTTAATTGAAAAAAAAAAACAAAAAAATTAATTCGATTGCTTTAATTGAATATAAATAAAGTGCTTACCTTGAAAATTTTGTTCAGCTGATCCGTTTCCGATTGGCCCGGAAACAATGGGCACATTTGTAAAAATTCAGCAAATATACAGCCCACTGACCACATATCGATCGGTGTTGAATATTCCTTGCAGCACAATAGCAGCTCAGGCGCTCGATACCAAAGTGTTACAACAACCGATGTATATGGCTTCAATGGTGAACCATATTCACGCGCCAAACCAAAATCACCAACCTTTAAAATGCCTTTATGTGATAACAATAAATTCGATGTCTTCAAATCTCGATGCAAAATCCAATTATCATGTAAATGGGCAACAGCTCTTAACAATTGTTGAATCAAACATTTCACTTCAGCCGGTAAAAATGATTGATTTCGATGTTTCATTGTTTCCATTAATGTTTTGAAGTCATGTTCAACATAATCCATAACAATAAATATTTTGTCCATATTGCTGCCAACAACAATTTCCCGTACGGTTACAATGTTTGGATGTTGGCCTTTTAACAATGTATTTATTTCACGTAGCGATGTTATTGGAAAACCGTCTTTTTCTTTTTCCATTTTTAAACGTTTTAAGGCAACTATTTCATCGGTACGTTTATCTTGAGCACGAAATACAATGCCATAAGTACCTTCGGCAATCCGATTCAAACATTTGAACTCTTCAACGGAACGGCAACCTTGTAAGCCGGGATAGTATGGAGGTAGCTCATCTTCAATTTCATCTTTTGTTGGTTCTTTTATTTCGATTGGTTCTTGTTCAGGTAATGCGTCTGATTTCATTTCAACATCTTCTGATTCAGAGACTGGTGATGATTTTCTATCACGTCTTGTATACGGTGAATGTTTGTCTTTACCATGATCACTATCTTCTGAGCTACCATGCCTTCGACTGAATAAAAAATGAATTTGATTTGATGTTTATTTTAAAGTTTCAAAAAGAGATAAAAATTGTAGACTTTACCTAGAACTGGAGCGCGATGAAGATCGACTTTTTGATCGACTTTTGGATGTAGTTGATCTGCTTTTCGAATGACTTCGTGACGTTGATGGACTTCTCGAACGTGTTTGACTGTGTCGCCTTCGTCGTTCCGATTTTGATAAATTGCCTAGGGACAATGGGCTGATTGGTACATCAGATTCATCACTCTTCAAAGATCGATCACTTTTCGATGATTTTGTATCTGAATCCGAATTTGATGCGGTATCATCATCGTCTCTATCTGAATTTGGTTGTCGACTTTTCTCGTCATGCGTCTCTTCATCCGATTCAATCACTATTTTATCTGGCGAATGGTGCTTTCGCTTGTGCGATCGATGATGTTTATGTAACCGAGGCGATTTATTATATTCTTTTTCGCGATGTAATTCACGTCTGGCCTCTAGTTCTTCGCGTGCAACCTCTTTCCGTTTGGCCATTTCCCGGTTAGCGTCCAAGATTTTTGCTCGACGCTTCAGCAGCTCTGGATCTTCAACAGTTTTATATTTGTCCGATTTGTACTTTTCATTATCGAGATCATCATAATTCTCTGGGCTATCAATCAAATCAATAATATTCTTCTGTGGCTGTTCACGTCTTCGTTTATGTTCACCATATGTTATACTCCTATCACGTGATTCCATACGATATTTAGAATTCTCTGAATCACCGCTGCAATTTAAAGAGAATAATATTATTATTTTTTTTTTTTGAAGTTTTAAAGGCTTTAGTTTATTTTTGAATGTGCATACTTTCGCTGATTCAATTGGTGCTCTTCTATTTGTTTGCTACGTTTGCTTAGTAGACGACTGCGTAGATCTTCCAATTCTCGTTCACCATCCGTTTTCTCTGGACTGTATCGCTTTCGGTTTCTGCTAAAAATAAAAAAAAGGTTATGTTTTCTTTTCAATTTCTAATCGAACTTACGACCAGTGATAGCTAACGGCATTGCATACCCTTTATGATGAGCATCCCTAGATGAAATATATTTTTCAAAAGAATCCACATTGCTATGATGTCGTGATTGATTGCCAGGACGCGAATGACGATCATTTCGATCTCTCGATCGTTCTTTGTGTCGATGTTCACGCGAATGCTTTTTATCGCGTGACGATGAACCGGAAGATTTTTTATGTTTATCATATCGGCTGCTAATCATTTGTGGCGGTTTTATATCCAATGAATCGGCATCTTCGTCATTACTACAATATTATTGCGCACATTCACAAATGATAACACAAATGCATTTCAGGATGAAAAGGAAAAGAAAAGAAAAAAAGAAAAGAAAAAAAAACAACATGGAAAATGGAAAATCGAATCGTTTTTACGGCTACAAAATATAATTTGTTGTGTGCAGTGTGCATGGCTATTAATTTTTCGTTTGCTATATTCTAAAACAATTATTATTATTATTATTATAATTTTCTATGAAAAAATGATGTTTACTGCCTGACAATAATCAATAAAAATGGATAAAATTATAATTATAATCGAATTCCGATGGCTGCACCCGTAAAACATGTCTGGTATAAATTTGCTTTGTATGTCGCTGTAATAGTCGCGGTTCCGGCCTCGAGAGCTATTGAAACTTTGATTACTGAAAAATGTTCTTTATTTTTTATTTAAACAAATGATAGTGATTATTGTATGCATGACCTAGGTGGCTGGTCATCATCTCTATAATCAATATGTTTATATTGTAATAACAGGCATTAAATATGCTATTAAATATTTTCTTAAAATGCTTGTTCCATTAAACAAGAAAAATTTTATCAAAAAACTTTTTTTTGGCATTTGTTCAGTCTTACTTGTCCATTATGGGATTTCTTCTGTGTTCGCACAATTCGCGCGAAACTTTCTATTGACAATTTAAATATTTTTAAAAATCTCACTTTTTCATAAGACGCATACAACCGAAACAACAAAATTGAATACGAAAACGAAGCACAATCACAGTATTTAAAAATATATTTAAGATTTCATTGATATATTTTGAACCGATTTAAAACACCGATTTCCATCACATTGAATTACAATTATTATCATTGTTTTGGTCCCGTACTGAATTTGCACTTTGTTTGAATATTCAATTTTGTTCAAAATTACATTTTCATTTAATCAATTTTTGTTCACTGCTTCTTTTTTTCTTCTTCTCCTTCGTATCACAAATGGAAAAAATCGTTTCCTTCGTTGGGTTGAAAAAAAAAAAAAAAAAATTTGCACTGAACAAACAACAGAAGAAATTCACCATTGGCAAATAAGTGTGATGAACTGTTAAAATACACTGTTCGCTGATATAATTTTTTTTTTTTTCATTTTTTTTTTTACTCTTTTTCGGCAAAAAAACAACTTTGAATACATAAAATTAATTTAATGAGATTTCACACTCTTTCCGTACGTATTTATTTCATTTTACATCATCGGAAAATGCATTCGTCTACGGTAATTTTCTTCATCGGTCTGTCACATCGATGGCGGATATGTTGGTCACGCAATAATGGCCCATTATTATGTCAGGTCGATGAAGAATTGGCAGAAGACAAAATGGCATCAAATCCTCGTTGATTTTGCTCACATATTTGCTGCATATCCTGGCTGTTGCTTCATTGACCATTTTACGATTGAATGGAATTTTTTTTTTGGCATTTTTACATTCATCGGGACGTTAAACATTTTTTTCTTTTCTTTTCTTTTTTTTCATTTCTTTTTTTTTAATTTGCGATTTGATTTCAGAGCGTTATCCACTTTCGGTCAACAAGACAACAATATTCTGTGATGTTTCATGTGAGTTCATATGCACTTTTCAACTTTTGTGGGAATCAACATTGTCATAGTATTGCCTATGCAATCATATTAAAAAATCAAAATGAATAAATTGGTTCGACATTTAAATTGTAATATAAATATATGTAGTTGAGAACAACAACAACAACAACAACAAATCAGATATTTTTCCTCTTGTATTTAAATGTAACGATTAAATAATTTTGGTTTAAAGAATGGAATATGCTATCAGTTAGACAAGGATCTTCTGGTTTCATTTTTGCGTAAGACTTACTTGTGTAAATTTACTAAAAGTAATTTTACAAAATTAAGCCATACGCGAAAATATCCCTGCAGTCAAATATAACAACTAGAATATAGCAAAGGAAAAATTAAACTGAACAACAACAACAACAACAAAATAAAGAAGAATCGAGAATGGATCAACAACTTGGTCAACAAACAACAATTTGGATGAATTATGTATGAGAAAAAGAATTGCATTTTCATTCATTGAAGAAAAAGCCATTTGATATTTGACCATTTCTGCAAAGATTGAAATTTGTAATAAATTATTCTCTGGATTCATTTCATTTCAAATGATCATCGTTCAATTACAAGATCTAGAGAAACACAAAATTGGCATTGGAAACCGTTGATTTTGATTGAATATGCGACTACAAACATTGCTTTCAAATGTTACACATGTTTTTTTTTTTTAGCAGAAATTTAATAAAACAAATTTTAAGGCGAATAGAATTTTGTTTGTTCATAAATTCGAATATCGCAACAAAATTTCTTGTTTGTTGATTTTTGTTATATATTTGATGAAACCTACCTATCGTATGGATGTATCGATGCCATTGATATAATGGTTTTTCTTTCACGTTCTCGTAACTTTGTTCAGCTCAATGGTCCTGTTGATCAATTTCCATATGCAGAATGTCAGATTCGCGTTTTCTTGTACAGCTGTCTCCTGAGTTGCTTCGGTTTTAATTATGTGTTTTTTTTTCTTCTTTCTATCGATTCAATGTGACTAGTCGCCCGAACTCGTGTCGAAATGTCAAACGTTTAATAAACGATTGTTGCTTTGCTTTTACTTGTTCGTTATTATTTTTTTTTTTTTTTTGTTCGAAAACTGTTTGGCTTTTCAATCGAAACGTTACAAAAAAAAAATAAAATAAAAATCAGTTGCGTATTAGAATTGCACTGAATGTTTGTTACGTATCATTTTTGATGAAACGATTGAAATAAATTTCAATTCATGCGAAAATTGGTCTCATTTTTCTCCTTCCGTAAACTTATCAATCAATTAAATTTTTGTCTTTGTTTTTTTTTTTTTTTATTTCTTCCTTTTATTGTTTAAGTTCAATGACGACCATTTTCGGTTTGTTTGTGGACAATAGAATGGCTTTTTGTCGACACATACACACAAATACGCACATAGAGACACACTAACTGATGCACACACTGTTCAATAAGATTTGCTTTCAATTGAAATTTGTTGATCCTTTATTGATTGAATTGGACTATTTGTACATTTATATAATCACTCAAATATCTATAATATGACTTTTTATTAATTCAATGTGTCGATTTGTCATCGAATAAAATGAAATTATGGTGAAAAATAGATTGTGGATTTTTTTTTTTTTTTGTATGATAAAAGAAAACACGATGGTTGCAGTATCGTTTGTTCCGTCTCGTTTTTTTTCTTCTTTCTTTTTTTTTCTTTTTTTCCAATTCACAAAAGCGACTCACAAGCCAAAAATGATTTCAATAGCAACAGCACACCGTTGAAAAAGAAATTAATATCGTTTTCGTATTGAAAAAAGTTGATATTTTTTTTTTGGATGAAAGAAGACGCACAAGCGCGAAAGAGACCCTTCAACACGCTTGCAATGCACGAAAGCAGCGACAATATCTTACAACTCGGAAATGTCGAGATTGATGCCAATGTCGTAGTTGTACAAATAATTAGCGCTCATACATTTACAGTGCCGTAATTTGATGGCAGGTGGCGATGTTTCGCATGAATCGATTTCTTCAGAGAGACAGAAAGATAGAAAAAAGAACTGGAAAATTGGTTTTTGGAATTAATCAGATGAATTCTCCAAAAAATCGGCTATTTAGCTCTGTTAATAAAAATATAGTTTTTTCGATTGAGAAAATTCAGTTTTGGATTCCATTATTTTTGTTTCAGTGGAATCGAAATTTCCAGAATGCTCGAAGTTTGTTTAGGCTGAAGTTGGTCGCATGCCAAGAAAAAAAAACACGTTTCATATTTTAAAAAGAGCCAACAAATTCGAGTAATCGTTGCAACGACATTGATATTTGAAAGAAAAAAATGGGTTTTATTTCGATTTTGTTATCGCTATAAAATGAAAATTGATTATTTTTCGTTTGTAATCGCCTTTCCCATTTCCAATAATTTTTTTTTCTATAAAAACTAGTGTAAATGGAGAATGTACGTCTTGCCCAAACAATGATCATGAATGAGAGAAAAACATTTAAGCGGCTAAAATAGTTTCGTTTTTGTCTTGCCATGTCTTAATATTATCTGGTAAGTCTTTTGCCTTTATATTCAATTGTTTTAGTGCGCTTAAAACGGCAATATCACTGACATTTGCCGAATGGATACCGAACGAGGATTTGGTTCCAAGTCGTTGTGAGATTCGTTTAAGTATTGATGCCCGTTGATCCTTTGCCGATGATATCAGCTCATGAATTAAATCAAATACAACATCAATTTCTAAATTGCTTCGAATCGACTGCTCATCACCATATCCAAATTCCGATGGTCCAATGCGAATAAGATATCGAATAATATTTGCTTCACCACAAATTGGTATAAATGTACCTGGTGCACAAACCAATTGAGTACTTGATATTATTTTCCATATGATGATCACTTTGAGTGTAGGAACATTTGAATTTGATTTAAATGAATTTGCACGTTCGGCAAATTCACGACTTTGTACACGTAAATTGAAAATACTGGAATGTGTATAACATTCAATAATTAAATTCAATCGATTTGCCCATAACGATTGTAATCCGAGCAATGAATATGGTATATAGGTTGGCTTCACATGAATCACAATATCTTGAAGATTTTTCACCTGGAAATATAGATTTTTTGGCTAGACATTTTCTTCGCTCAACATTCCATAGTTAATTAACATGATAGAAAAAAAATTACTCACGTCGATTGGTCGAACGGTGGATGGTTTTGAGCTGAATTTTTGGCTTGGTGCCACCGCAGAAACTTCCAATTTTTTTTCCATTTCATTTAGCCTCAGTCGCAATTGTTCCAATTGCTTGACTACTTCTGCTTGACGCTTTTTCAATGTTGCCAAATCTCCATCATTTGAGGCCTGTACAAGAGAATATTGCGATTAATTAGATCTGGCTACAATGACAATGGCAATTATTTTTGCAATTATGAAATAAATGCAAGAATGCTGCTAATAAAAAAAAAATAATCGATGAAATGCGATGAAAAAAATGGCAAATATTTCAAATGAAGAGAGCGGTTTAATGAGCGATTTTATGCAAACTTTCAATGCTAAATGTTGAATTTAAATTTGATGACGGGACAGAAACCTTTAAGCAATTTTGTATTTGTTGTAAAATATCCGGTTGAGATTTAGTTGTAAGGGGACTTACAGCACCATTAAATCTATTCGAAAGAGGTTTTGTAGCTGATGTTTGCAGATTTGAGTCGTAAACATTCTTCACTTTGTACATGCAAGTCGGTAAATCCACTTGGACTTTGGTTTGATCAAAAATCGGCTTTATTTCATACATTGTTGATGTTTTCAATTTTTTTTTTTTTGCTGTTTTCAATTCCACACAAACTGAGAGTCAGATTCGATTTTTCAATGACTGATTTTCTGTAAATTAAAGAAAAAATAAATATTTCGATAAATTCAGAATGATCCTTGATTGGAATAGTTTCAACAGCTTCTGTGCTAAACATTATTTACAATAGTTATAACTTACGTTATTAAATTGAAAAATTTGTGAATCACTCGAAACTAACCACCCACCGTCGAATGTAAAACAATGTGCTACATGTATATGATGATGAAATATTCTCAGTTTCTCGTCTCTCACATTAGGAATGCGATAGTTTGACGTGAAGTTGGTTCTCGCCATTGACATATTGAATTCGACAACAGCAAATAGCAACCAACGTTACCAATCCAATTCAATTCAAATGTCGGCAGTAAAACATTTCATGCAAAATGAAAACATAAAGCTTGGAGCACGCATGATCAAATTAGTTTAATGAATCATGAACAAATTCCCGGAATAGGTATGTGAGTCTCAGGGTTCTTATTTTTTTTGTAATGTTCGAAAAATGAGTTGCAAAAAAATCTCAATAAGGTCCGCCCGAAAATGAACAGAATGCATAATTTTGAAAAAAAAAAAGAGAAGACATTTTCACACGTTTATTGTCAGCTCATACTTTCAGAGGAAATATTACACGTCAAAAAAAGACATAGATCCATCTGTCCAGGTCTAAAGCTAATGGAAATTATTCTACGCCAGCAACATTCATCTATTTGTCGCGTTTTGTCATTTTGAACTTCAATTTTCCGTCCGGAGCATACATAAAGGTCACCGCATAGTCCAATGGCTTATAATTGTATTCTAATTTGTGTGATCGAAGGAGCTGAAATTCAAGAGAAATAAGTCATGAAATAGCTCCAATTCGGGTTTTTTTTCTTTTTTTTCTTTCTTGGTTCACTTACCTTGGCAAGTAACATTTGCATTTCCAAATCGGCAAAACGTCTACCCAGGCACATTCTAGCACCATAGCCATAAGGTAATGAAGCAAATGGATGTATAAATTCACCAGTACCGCCTTGGCTTGATTTCAACCACCGTTCCGGTTTGAATAGATCGGCATTCTTACAATATTTTTCCATGGTTCCAGTAACAATGGTTGGGAATACAACTTGAATGCCTTTTGGAATATTATATCCACAAATAACTGTATCTTCCTGCAATGTTCGACCATTTCCAATAACCGTACTGTATACTCTGTAGGAAGAAATGATGCATTTATTAGATTGGCCATTGATTGTTGTTGATCGTTTGATCTGTGCGTTGGGAAATTTACCGAAAAACTTCTTTAATGAAAGCTTTCAAATAGTGACATTGTTCCAATGTTTGATGGGTTAATGGCTGGCTCGGATCCGGATAAACTCTGCAAAGCTCTTGATATACCTTTTCTTGTAGCTCTGGTCTTGTTGACAATTGATATAATATCGAACACACCGCCATTGATATCTGGAAATTTGAAATTGGATCTTTGTTAAACGGGTGATTGATGTGTTGAAATTAAAAGCAGACGCGTACCGTATCAATACCGACTAAAATCAAATCCAAAGCCATAATACATGCAATTTTCTCATTTTTTTCACTCAAAATGACTCGCTCAAGGAGTGATGGTTCGCCGAGTGCTTCACGTTCGGCCGGTGTTCGTGATTTCATTTTAATCGTAGCCTCTTGAATATATTTCATACAAATTTCAACGAAATAATTCATATTGTTGACATATCGTGACCACAATGGTGTCGGAAAATAGCGCCAAAATGGAAATTTCAATTCAAGTGTTGCTACATTTCGGAGTGCATATTTTGCGGCATTGATAATTTGTTGTGGTTCTGATTTTGGATCGAGATCCGGTTCCAAACAGCCTAAACGTGTATCAAGCGCAACACGACCAATACCTGCACAAACGGAATAACACATTTGATATTTGATAAAGATAAAATACTTCAACATATTGTCTATTTTATAGCGGCATTGGTTTCATGAACCACGCAAGCAGAGCAGAGCAGAGCAGAAATTTAACGACTCATACAAAATTTATATTCAGATCGTGCTGTTTGACATATAGTGCTCTTGATTCTCATACACAGAAACACAAAAAATGAAATAAAAATAAAGAATTCTAGTCAAACGCGTCATGCAAATCGGGAGCCGGGCACTAAGGCCATCAATCAACTTTCAAAACGATCCAAAATGAGTCAATGAACACGTTTTACTGATTAAAATGTATACAAAATCAAATTCAAATTCAAAGAAAAAAGTGCAATTAATTCCCATCAAGATAAATAAAATTATTAGTATAATATCCTATTCAACTCACATTCCAATGACCATTTGTGAATTTCATTATCAAAATCGTCGGGCAATTCTTGATTTTCATCCAGCATTTGTTGACATCTTTCAATGAAATAGTCGGTAACCTCTTCCAGTGGACGTACATAACGTCGAACCGTTGTTAGCTGAAGAACTGGCTTTTGTACACGGGAACGAAATTCCCGCCATGGTTCACCATGTACACCAACAACACCTGGTAAATCACCAAAGAAATCATTGCGCACAATACCTTTGTATTGTACTAGACATGGCATTGAAGGCCGAAATGGTGTAACGCCCTCATTTCGATAACACTGTAATTCATTGAAAGAAACAAGAAAAAAAAAAACAAAAAATTATGAACAAACTATAAAATCCTGTCAAACCATTAGTTGCCTCGCAGTTGAGCTCAACGATTTCCTTTTGAAATGCGGTTTTGTCTGTGTCTTATTTAACAAAAAAGATTACCAAAAAATAACCAGTTTCATGATTTTCCGGCATACATTGTATATTTATCTTCTATACATGCTATATACTTTATACATATATACGATAGTCATCAATCCAATGATTAATTGTATCTTAGTTATCGGCTGCGATGTATATACACATTGATACCCCTTGACATTCAATCGTATCGCATTGAATGTCTTCCGTATAATATTTAAAAATGATTATCATTATTGTTAATTCAAATCATGACGTGACTTGAAAAACGAGAAACGTTGTGTGACAGTTAAACATGAAAAAACAATTCGTTACTGGATGAGAGGAGGTACAAACTACGTTTATGTACATTTTTTTGAATTGAAAACTGCACTACGAAAAAAAAAATGGACCTTGATAGTATTATGCAGAACTGTTCACGTTTCGGTATCTCTTTTGTTGAAATAATGTTGAACTTCGACACACATTGGTCACATTGATTGCAGATAACAATGATATTAACCACATTCAAAGGTTATCAGGAACAATTAGTTTTTTTTTTTTTGACAAAATACCTTTTCAATTTCATCGGCATCATAGACGAATAATAAGTCCGGTCGTCCCAATAGTCCGCCCAATCGAACAATCCGTCCCCAGCGTTCATGTAATATATATGAAACGCGAGCGATATCCGATATTTGATACTGTCCAATTATTGGCAGCAATCTTCATCATCCAACATCATTCGAATATGGTTGTGTGTGCGTGTGTGCGTTATCATGCATAAAATCAAAAGAAAGAAAAAACAGTTAACGATTATTAAATATTGAATAGATCGATGAGAAAACCGATTGCATCATAAAATGAAAGAAAAAAAAAAATGTTCGAACTCATTTCCAATGCTATACGATTGTCATGAGCGCCGGTCATATACATGCAAATGCATAATGAATTCTTCTCTTTCGATTTCAACGGTTAAGCACATTTTTGAGCATAACGTAAAAGTTAATGACATTGAATATCGAAAGTTCAATCCTAACATAGTCTTAAAATTTCTATACTTATAATTTATATGTGAAATAATATGTATAAAAGCAAAACTCTATTGATTCGGGCGAAAAAAATTAGATTCAGGTCAAAAATTGTAACTGAAAATAGTTCTGATTGCGTCATGAATTTCAAATTGCAGCTATTCGTCATCGGCGCAAAATATTTCATTCAACAAAAATACTTTGAAATGCTAATTTAACGATGTGACGGTGATGATGCTGATAATAATAATAATAATAATAATAATAATAATAATGTCAATTGGTCTAAACTTTTGGAAAAAAAGAAAATAGCAATAATTTTTTTTTCGCTCGCATCTGAATTCAGAATGAATAGAACAAAGCATTTACACACTGCAATTAGCGCGATTTCACTTAGTCAACCTTCACAGAAAATGTTTAATATGCGTCAAACCAAATTAGATATTAGCATGAGCTCATCGATTTAATGTTTGTGTCTATTATTCTACAAGATTTGAAATCTTTGAAAGTTTGATTTGTTAGAATTTTTGGCATTACCTTCATTCGAACGAACAAATTAACAATCGAACAAATAAACAATCTTACACAACAACAACAACAACAATAACGAAAAATTCCATTACGAGCTCATTCGAGCGTTCGAAAACCGAATGAACGGTTTTATGGTTCACTTGGACTTGCAACGATTTTCGTTATTGCATGAAACGATGAAGAAAAAAATAATTATTTATTAAATAGTGGCCGTTAAGCTGGATGCCATATGATTTGTGAGCTATGCGTGTACAATTCAAAAGTGTAAAAAAACACTGGTATTGGAATTAAAAGCGTGAAAATCGAACCATCGATCAAATGAACTCAAATCGAAATGTAACGACATGGATAAAAACGAGCACATTTGATTCAATTAGCGTGGGAACGATTATTTTTTTTTTTTGCACCATGCATGGTCGCTTGACTTTTATAGCCTAATCAGTTTATTCTGCAAATAATAATTTCCGGATTCTTCATTTATATTTATCATGTGATTGTCAATTGAGTGAGGCAGGGCGTTTACAAAATACTTTTCACCGATACAAACTGAAGAATACCAATCATCGGTCACGATCGTGATCATTATTCTTCATCACCATTAGAAATCATGGATTTTCAGGAATGGACAATTTATATGCCCGAAGCCTATAAGCAATGTGCAACATTCATTTCGTTTTTGTTTTGTGAAAAATAAGAGTATCGTCGATCTCTCATTCCATGTTCGGTTGTTGTTGTAAGTGAAAATATTTGGTTGAAACGTATGACACGCGTAATGTTCCCATAATGTATATCGTATATGAACAAATAAAGGTCAGTTCTACACGTTACTGCCACAGAATTCTCGAATTTCACACATAATTTACGTTTAGTTTAACTGTCGAGCGTATACGTTACGTAGGTAATGGTTATTTTTTTTCTTTTTTAAATTCATTGCGTTCAACTGTAATTTAAAACTGAAAACAATAACGATTGCGCTATTGTTCAACGCATAATTGTTATGTTTATACTTCCCGACAGTTGAAATTTCGTTGAGATTTGAAAAAATAGTTTAACAATAGATCCAAAACTATATATGTATTATCTCTAGACAATGATTTGGAGTGAAGATGAGCGAAAAGCTGCCGAAATGACATTCCATGAAAATCTAATGTAACTTGTAGCCCTTCAAGAGCCTTCATATAATTTTAATATATTTATTGTTATTTATTTCATTAAACTGCATGTTAAATGTTAAACTTTGAAAGTTCTAATAAAAAAAAGAAATCAAATTGATCATAGCGAATCCATTTGACGTCTTGAATTGGATCGAATAAAAATTAGTCGTACCAAATAAATAGTGATATAATTGATGATTTTTTTTTTTTCGATAAATGTACCTCCAAGTATTGCCTAAAATTGGTAATGGCCTAGGACCCGGTACTTCGCTATACGGTTTAACTGTTTCACAGTTTGTTGATGTGGCGGCGGCTGTTGTTAAAATGTTTGGATTTTGTGCCATTGCATGTGGACAGGGTGATTTAAAAAAGTTTAATTGTTCAGCGGTTGCTGATGCAGCTTTGGCGGATGCTGGCGTTGTTGTTGTTGTACGTTTTGTAATCACATCGGTGATTAGCCGAATATTTTTTGTTGATTTCATGGTATTTATTGGGTTTTTGCCTGCAAAAACAAACAAACAAACACGAAACAAATGATGAAAAACATAAAATTGGTAACAAAACGAAATGAATTATTGCGAAAAGCCAGGAAAACCGTTGATTACATCTGTTGTGCTGTACCGTAAACTAATATATAAACACAAAAAATTATAATGTGAAGAATCAAAATAATTGTCATAAGCAAATGGGAACCAGTTCATCCATTTCAAATGATGACGAAACCATTACAAACACACAGTTTCTCTCTTTCTGCATGTAATGAAGATAATCTGTTAACTATCCTTGAGAATGTAATTGATATTAGATCAAAGCAAAAATTATTATTTATTAGAAAGTTGCACATTTCCCGGTTTCATTTTTCAATTCCATGAAACAAAAATAAAATAAAAAAAAAGAAGGAGAAGAAGAAGGAAACGCAAAAAAAAACAGCAGTCATTACTCACAGATATAAATCTTTCAACATCAGAAGAACCACAATCAAATAGAAGATTAGTTACATTGGATAAAAAAACAACATAAACATATAAAAGTGATTTAAGCGAGCAAATATTGAGATATTGATCGTTAAAAAAAATAAATTGACATTTATGTTGAAGAAACACACCAAGCATTGAGCATTGAGCACTGAGTGCACACACGATTCGATTTACATCAATGATTGTGCAGCAGCTTTGATGATAAATGCCACCGATGTACACAATGTGCCAATCAAATATTTATTCATTTTTTAGCTAGGTAAATGTCGAACAATTTATGGTTTGTGATCATAAAGCTCATATTATTTCAACACTTTCAACATTTAAATCGAGAAAAAAGACATATTATTTTGTGTCGTTGATTTGAAATTTGAATAAAACGATGATAATTTGAGTAGCGTAACATAATTTTCTCAAATGCGAAAATGACGAAGAAGAATTTCTCTTTCAAGTGTGCTGTAAAAATGATTTGGCGCGTGTCAAATTCATTGAATAAGATATTAGATATATAAGAGACACGGCAACACATTTATAATTTGGATGTTGATTGTTGATGTGCTCATTTTCAAATATTCCGTTCGATTTTTTCGAGTATTCGCATTGTATCACGAGCATCGACGTTATACGATTCGTTTGGATGGCTTTGGCCTACATGACTAACTCACTGCTAGCATAAAATAGAAAAAAAAAAAAAAAATGTAATTGATTTGGGAGTTCATTGTCAGTGTCATAATAATAAAATATTTTGCATCGCATCGCGTTATGATACACAATTTCAATAATTAACATTAACATTGTCGTCTGTCCGCTATGGCATATAATCAATGATCAACCACTTTAGCCGGACAATCTTTTAAACTTTCAAACTAGAATAACATTCCACACATGTTTTGTTTTGTTCATTTTTATTATTTGAATTGTTTTTTCTTTTTTTCTTTTTTTTTTTCTTTTTTAAATCAATGAGCAACAGATCTTCGATTCCATCATTTCAATGTCTTTAAAAAATATCTAAGCATTTAAAGTGGCCACATTGAATGTGTTTGCATGTAATATGTATGTTGGAAACATTTTAAATATTACGATTTTGAGGTGAAAAGCCAATAACATGATTCCATTTCAATTTTTCTTTTCGCCTCCATTTATTCTCATTTCTTTTTATTAATGGATTCGATTGTACGTTCGCATATATATACAACTGAATGTATATGAGTGTATAATAAAATGTATAGTGTTCAACTATCAAAATTTACACATGTGATAGGCCGCCGTTTGTACGGGTCTTTCACTCGATTTATTGCCATTTATGATGTTAACGTTAAGATTATGTCTAACACTGAGAGAGAGAGAGAGATGAATGGCTGAAAAGAACCAAAAGAAACTCAACATTGAAAGCATAAATTGAAAGCATATAATGATCAAACCTTTTTTTTTTAAAAAAAAAAAGCAACAACAAATACAAAATCATGAATGAAATGAATGTGCGCCAAGTGAAATAGAGAGATACACGCAAACAGCGCACGAGATAAAGTAAAAAACACACAAAGTCAATGCAGAGAGAAAAGAAGAAAAAAAAAGCCAAAATAATTCAGGTAAACTTGTTTAACTTGTTCCACAATTCGGTCTATGACCATTTGATTAATCGTTGGTACCAGAGATTTTCTCATTACTATTGTGAGTGCATGGGGCGCTACACATCCATGATCCAAAACTATGCTATGGATATATCGTGTCTATTGCCAATACAATACACGGTGGCTGTAAATTTGTTTTTGCGCATTTTTTTTTTTTTTTCTATTTGCTTCTCATTTCTGATTTTCTTGGATGATTTTAATTTTTTTTTTTTCTTACACTTTGCCTGACACCATAGTTTTGTTTTTGTTGAATTATGAAAAATCTGAATGTGTTCACATGATACTTATAGCATATAATATGGTTATAGTTATGGATATGGCTACAACGGTCACTTGTTGCAACTTGCAATGGATGCTGAATGTTGAAATTGAATTATTTGGTAGATATATTGTGAAGCCATCGATAATGTTCTATGCCCAATGCCCAAAGTGGGTTAACAGTCAACATTTTGATATGTGATATTTTTTACAAGACAGATTACATCTGCCCATGCACACATGGCCAATTCATTATGGCCAACGGTTATTCATTATGACATCTTTTGAATATATGATTCATTGTGTAAAACACGATTCATCAATGAAGTTTAATGGGAACAGATAAGCTTAAACCACAACATACACACACCCGCGCGCAAAACAGATGAATAAAAGTTTCACTTCAAAGAAAAATAAATTATCCAAAATGTTCAGTCTTTATACTTTGAACCGAAAAATTCCAGAAAAAACATACAACAATGCTTCGATATTAAACGCACATTCACTACGACTAAATGGCTGTTTACCTCAAATGCATGCACTATTCAAATTTAATTTACTAGAAAAACCGAATACACACAGGAAAAACCTCAAATTAAAGGTTCATAGAAAATAGATGATTCGCTTGGGAATTGCGTGCTGAGGATCCGATAATCGACACAAGACTGATGAACGCAAAATTTAAAAACAATACCTTAACGGAATATCTTACCATTTTGATCCCCATCAAACGAACGGTGTTCTGTGTGCACGCTTATATTCACGCAGCTCGTTCGTTGTTTGTTTTTCATATTTTTCGTTTTTCTTTTTTTTTCCTTTTTCATCACACACCCGTTGATGTGATGTGATCTTTTCTTATTCATTTACTTCTTAACACGAATATTCAAATTGTTGTTGATCATTATCATTTTCTCATTCTTTGGACTTGATATTCTAGTTGAGCTAGCTTAACGTCGGCTTGACCTTGAGTGAATATCCAAATGTGAATATCAACGCGTTTCCAATGAGGAATATGTAACTCAATTTCGCATAAAATATGCATTTTGTATGCATATTCTATTTTGTGCATATTTTTCTGCATGTATTACGCTTATGTATGGGTTATTCATGCCTATTTTATGTATATATATAGAGTAGGCCTGAAAATTCCTCATTGGGCGGATTAAAGAGAATTTTGTGGTTTTTAACGTTGTATACGCCTGAAATTATGTGTCATTCAAAATAAGAAGCTCAAATATTTATTCACCGTCGAAAATCATTTATTTCGATTTAAACAGGTTGAATCAATGGACTCGGATTTTAAAATGATCGGTAAAAATTTAAAATAAATATTAAATATTGAAAAGCGTATTGCAGATTGTAAAATTAATTCACAAGATTTGGCCAATTACAAACTTTTAACGAATCATCGAATAGTAACGGTGGTTGACATTTCAATTGATGACGACCATCTGGAGCACAAACATAGAAAATTGAATAATCATTTGGATCCCGTATCATTTCACCAATTCGATTGCATTTTATATTTTTGCTTGACGATTTAGAATTTGATGAAGCACACGGACGTAACGATGATGATGATTGATTGGAGGTAATCGGCTGTGATGATTTATTGTTATCACTAGCAGAGCTTCCATTTTGTGATGATTTCGATTGATTCGAACCGGTGCTAATTGATGATTGATTTTCAGTTGCGTTTGGTGCTTCATTTATAATGGGAACTGTTGAGCTTGAACATCCTTTGACTGATGGAATCTGCTCTTCTAGAGTTTCATTCTGAAGTGGTTTGAATTCATTAGAAAGATTAATCGTTACCGAATCTGTGCCATTTGATCTATTGATTGTAGTTGATATCCAACCGCTCGATGAATTTTGATTATTTTGACCATTTTCAGAACTGAATGAATTTGATTCAAATGACCAAGAGCTATTTCCCTGACTACCACCATTCGTCTGAGAGCGCTCATTTCCAGATGAGCGTTGCTCTAATAATCCGCTACTCGTTTCAGTTTGTGAGCTATTGCTAGAGCTACCATTTTGTCGACAATCTACTCGTTCGGGCCAATTGCAAACATTTAAATTGGTATCGAATAGCAACGGTTCGGGACATTTGAATCTATGGCGACCACTATGAGCACACACATAAAATGATGTACAATCGTTTGGATCACGGATCATTTCGCCGATTTGTTTGCATTTGATATTCGCATCATCTGATGTACTGTTACTGTTGGAGGTGACAGTGCAGGAATTTCTACTTGAACTATTTGAAAAATTATTTTCCGCGGCACGCTTAGAACTGCCACTATTTGTTTGTGACCATTCGGATGCATTATTTTCATTGCCTGCGTCATTCGATGCGGATGAGCCGCCTGTGTTTGAACTTGAACCACATGCACCTTTATTGTTTGCATTTTGGCAGTCTTGTTTACAAGAATTGTCGGCATTATTGGGGCTGGTGGAGAATGAGCCATTCTCTGCACCACTAGAACTGCTCTTTGTGTTTGATTGATTTTCTGAACTCGAACTAAAACCAGATTGATTGTTATCAGAAGATTCACCATTTGCCGAAAACTCGGCATTATTGCCATATTCTGATTGGTTCGAAAAAAATTGGTTGCTTCCTGAATTAGAGTATGGGCATGAATTGGTTCCGTACTGATTTTGGTTTGCTTGTGTTTGTGAGCTTTCATTGCTAGAACTCTCGCCGGCTGAATTCTGTGACTTTTCCCCATTTAGATAAGATGACCAAATCGAGTTACTTTCAGATTCAGATTTGTTATTATTTTCACTGTTCTGATTGCTGGAGCTCATTGACGATGAATAACCAACAGATGATGACGAATTTTCCTTGCTTTGATTATTATTGAAGTTCGATTGATCGCCAATGCTGTTTGATGAGTTCGATTTGTTACACCCACCTTCAGATTGAGACGATGTTTCACTTTGACCACTGGATGAGTTTTGGCCGGAGCTATTCTCAGAGCCAGCTATAAGGGAAATGGAAGCAACAGAACTATTCTTGTTATGAGAATTACTCGATTCAGATTTAGTTTCGTTTGAATTTGAGCTAGAGTTAATTGACAATGAAATTGAGCCATTCCCGAATTCCAAATACTTGTTGTTATCCGAGCCAACCAGGTTTAATGACCCCAGTCCTTTCCAAAGCGATCCAGATATAGATGAGCTTTCACTGGAATTAGACTGCGAATTATTATTTTTGTTTAACTCCGATGATGATGAGTTTTCATTGTTTTGATTATTATTGAATTCCGATTGACCGCCGGAACTATTCTCAGAGCCAGCTATAAGGGAAATGTAAGCACCAGAACTATTCTTGTTATCAAAATTACTCGATTCGGAATTCGTTTCGTTTGAATTTGAGCTAGAGTTAATTGACAATGAAACGGAGCCACTTTCGAATTTCGAAAAGTTTTTGCTATCCAAACCAAGTAAATTCAATGACTCCAAACCATTCAACACCGATCCAGTTTCAAATGAATTTTCATTATTCTGATTATTTGAAGATCCATTGAAATTCTGCGATGAATTGGATTCGCTTGAATTGCTGTTTTGTGAATTTTGGTTGTTGCTATTCGACGTCGTGTTCGATTTACTCAACAATTTGTAGTCGCTTGAGCTACCCAATTTCGAATTCAATTGGTTGTTACTTGACTCTTGCCATCCACTCGAACGCCATGAACTAGATACTGTTTGAGGTGCATTCTCTATATTTGTGTTTTCGGAATTATTACTATCTAAGCTCGATCCAGATTCACTTGATGATCCTGACGATCCTGACGATGAACTGGAGCTACCTGACGATGATGACGAAGTGCTTTCATTGCGTGCTGAATTTTCAATCGATCCACATTCTGGTTCGATTTGAATGGTTGTTTCAATCAACGGCCCCTTCGGCAAAGGATTTTCCGATGAAATATTTGTATTTGGATTCGATTGAGAGATGCAAGACGGAATGGGTACATTCAGTTTAAATGTTTGTTGAATAGTGCAACGCAAGTAATTCGCTTTTACGGTTCCTGTTTTTAATAGGATTTATGTTAATACTTTATTTGGATATACATTGAAGCCATTACACTTACCCTCGTTCGAAATAATGAACAATAATACCACCAGGATAAAACACATGCCCCTCATTTTAATTTTGTAATTCTTCTACAATCCTTACAGTTTGAATGTTACTGATCAACTGTATGAGCCGAGAAAATCGATCGATTTATTTATTTGTTTGGAGAACAATTGAGAAATTGAAAATGAATGACCTTATTTTCTATATTTTGCAGAAATATAGAACTTTTTTTTTTGATATGTATTTACATTTTGGATTTGATTGACCCCGTATCTTTGTTCGATGAAAGAGAATCGATAGCGAAATCTATTCATAATATTATTGACATTTATCTTATTCAAAAAATTAATATAAAAACAACATTTTTTTTTCGGCGTTGTTTCAGTTATGTTTTTCACGAAAGACAGGCATGTGCAAAAACAATTGATCAAAATCGGCAACTGTTTTGTTTAATTTGCAAAATCAGAAATACCCAATACGCTGGTCAACGACTAATGGTCTTGACATCATTTTATTGATCCCATTACAAAACTATATTAAACAGTCAAACAAACATACTTTTGATCTGAATGGAGATGTGTGTTAAATTTATTTGGGGAAAGTGAGCCCAAGATCGGTTAAAGATTTATTATTTTTTTTTTCAAATGTATTGAAGGAGAACTCAATCAGAATACTGCGTGCATACCAGGACAACTACTAACTTTTTCGTTCACTTATAATCATAATCTAAACATTCAAAACAATATTTTGTTTCGCGCATTTACATTCATCATAGCGCATATCCATTTATTTCGTAGATTTATAAAATGTTATCAATAAAATTATATTCTCAACGATTATTTAAGTTTCGACGTTGAAGAGAGCTCAATAAATTGTTCTGTCGATGTTTCATTCTTCTCAATCGTCTCCAATAAGTTTTCGTATTTGGATCTAATTCTTCCAATTTTTTCGGTGGACCAGTATGAATTTCCCATAGCCAATCCGGATATTCAGATTCTGGTTTGATCTGAAATGCAAAAAAAAAAAAAAAAAAAATTAATAGATTCAATAATATCACCAGAATTTTTTCAACGAACAGCATAGTTGCAACGAACCTTAATATCCTCGCCATCATTGTAGATATTGCTACCGCATACATAATTCACCAGCTTATGTGGATCCTTTTCAACATAAAGAGTTGGCCTCTCAACAAATGGTCCGGCTTTACCAACTTTGGCTTTTTTTGCTGGAATTACACAAATCCAAATCAATAAAATTATCAACATCGATTCGCATATAAAAAGATATTGATTTCGTGAACTTACTGGGTTTTGCATATGAACGACTTACAATGAGGCTTGTAAATCGTTGACCCATTGATAAAATGCGACTGTTAAAAATTTGTAGGCTCATTTTGGACGCCTTTGAATGAATTAATTGCGAATGGAACAAAGAGCCGTCTCAGCGCAAACAAAAAAATTTCCAAATGAAATTTGAGGTTAGGTCTTTCGATGACATAAATGCAAAAGTCACATACACGCATTTTAGTATTGACATATTTTTTATCAGAACCTTTGTATTACATGTTATAGCTGCAAATTGATCCCGAAAAAAAAATTCATCTCTTTCTACTTTCTGAAGAACAATCGAGTTTAACATTACATTCATCATCGCTTAGAATCATGGTCGTATTACCTTCAATGAAAACGCTCTTGAATATAGCAGTTGGGACAGCAGTTGTTGGAACCGGTGCTATTATCTATGTACAATTGAAACAATTGGAACAAATATCGAACTCTGACTTTTTTCGCGAAGCTTTTAAATTGCTGCGCTCTCATCCAGGTATTCTTATCAAAAGTTTTCCTTGGAATTGTGTTAATGTTTCTTGATCTATCACAGGTGCGGTCCATCATTTGGGTGAGCCCATCAAGCAACTGGGCTACAAAATTGATGATCCCGATAATTTTATGACGACCGATAGAGCACAATTTCACGTAAATGTCAAGGGACCAAAGGATAAAGGTAATAATTCATGGATAAATATTTTGTCGATTCTCTGAATTGGACCATAATTGTGCCCTAATAATGAAATTAATTTCTTGCAGCCAAACTATTCCTATGGGCTAAGCCAAAAGATGGAGTATGGAATGTTTCCCGAATCGAATTAGAATTAAACAAAATACCTGGCAAGAGAATGATCATCAAAGATGGTCCCATCCCTGTAAACAACAACAATGAGACATCCAGCACGTGAATATTTTTTAAGCTCAATTGTTAAATAATTATTATTATGGACAAATAAAAGTTATATACAAAATCAACAGAAAAATGTCGATGTTTTAGCATTTTGCAAAGGGGAAAATGATACGCGTTTTAGTTATTCTGTTATGTTACGTATGAAACGGCTTTATTCAAGTATTTCATATGCATAAAACATAATATTATTGGTTTTTTTTTGCAGTTGTTTTCATTTTTCATCTTCACTGTAGCAAATGATCGAAAATTAATCAATTTTTCTCTTTTGTTTAAAAATTGGGCAAAAAAAAAATTGAATCAATTAATTTTTGGCGGCAGCAGCAGCAGCCGTTTTATCCTCTTCAGCGTGGATTAGTTGAAGTTCTTGTTTTTTGGTTGCGATACGTTCTTCACGTCGTTTACGTGCTTCGCGAACCTTTTGACGTCTGGCTTCGGCTTGATCGTTCAACATCTTCGTACGTTGCTTTTCGGCCTTCTTTTTGTGAATGTATTCCATCAAGATACGCTTATTTTTGAATACATTACCCTTGCACTTCATGTACAAATCGTGATACAAATGACGATCGATTTTTTTGCTGTCGCGATATTTTTTCAACAGACGACGCAATACGCGTTGACGTTGCATCCACAAAAATTTGGTTGGCATACGAGCATTGGCTGTACCCTTACGTTTACCGAAACCACAGTGACGACCTTTTCGGCGAGCTTCCGTATTTTTACGGACACGATACCGAGAGTGAACAACAACTGGTTTTTTGATGATGAGACCATCTTTAATTAATTTGCGGATGTTTTGCCCTGGGAAAAACAAATACAAAACAAACAAAAAACAATCGATTCGATTAATAATTTTGAATCAAAATTTTTCAGCGAACCTATCAACTTATGAAATTGAATAATAAAATGTTGCTGCGATAGCTTGTGTGGTCGAAATGGTAATTAAATTAATCCACACATGAAATCATTAGTGAATCTATCAAATGGACTCAATCGCATTGCTCTAGCAAGGTAACAAATTGAACTATTCTAGGATTAACGCTGTAACACGATAAATGGAATAGCACAGAGTGCCCTTGCAATACACATTAATTGAACCGGTTGAATGTCAAAACTAAGGCCAATAATGCCCGACTTTGGATTCCATTCCTATTTTTAGAAATTTCCATTCAATTAAAGAATGATAAAGAGATGCACTTACTTGAGTTTGTGTTAGCGATTTCGTTGATTTCATTTGGATCTAACCAAACCTTCTTCTTTCCGCATCGCATAACAGAGGCTGCGAGCCGTTTTTGAAGTTTCAACGAACTGAAATTAAACGGAAATTAATTTTCTTTTAATCAATTGAAATTCAATAGTTCTATTTTTTTTTATCAAAATGAATGGCAATATGAATTTTTATCGCAAATATGAAATGCAAACATTTCAAAAGTGTGCACTCGAAATTGAGGTTATGTATTCCACACAATTAGTCTAATATCGTAGATTTTGGAAAATAAATCCATGCCAGAACCATGTTGTTCCATGATTATCAACTTTGAATTCCACCATATTAAACAATTGGAATGTGTTCACAATGACACTGAGTCATCAATCCTGGTAACCGAATCCAATGGTAAAACACCAATTTAGTCACATTGTGAAATTGTCTTACAAACAATCATTTTCATTTCCACATGTGTGAGCATTGATGTTTTGCTCGACCAATTTAAATTGATTATTTATTTTTTTTTTTTTTTCGAAAAAGTTGCACAAAATTATTTGGAAACTGATTTTCTTGGTGAAATTCAAAGTCTGGACACTGATATTCGAACATAAATGCGAAGTTAAATTGTGTGAAAACATTGGAAATAGGTAAAAAAAATCAAAATTTTCTTAGCACAATACCTCATTTTACTTGTCGATTGTTTGACGTCGCAAAGGAAAAGAAATTAAATGGCAGCCAGCGGATATAGCTTGAATAGTTCGCCGCACAATCACCATACACGCACACAAATGAATACGAATGCGGCGAAATGCAAGCCAATTCAATCCAAATGTCAAACAGACTACGGAATCATACATTCGAATTAAGAGATGGGCGAATTACGGTTTAATCAGATGACAAATCTGTTTTTATCGCATAATAACGAAATTTAATGCTTCTCAAATCGCCCGATTCAAATATCCCATACTAAAATGAAGTAAACGATCTCCACATTCATACGGGGCCAACAATTATTTTGCAAATGGAACTCTTTTGTTCGAATGTTCGGAGTAGTGACGATGGCAACACCCCAAGTTCACACATCAGCGACAGTGTGACAGCAAACAAATTGGGGAGTTGACAGCTTCTAACAAAGTATTGTTTTTATTTATATGTCCTATGGATTTCAATGCAAAATCATATTATTCAAATTTTCATCAATAAGAAGTGTTAGAATATCGCCCATACAATTTTTTCGACCAGGAAAAATAAACCATCGAATATCGATTAAATTGTGTGTATGGAATACTGCATCGTCTTTAGAGGGTCTTATGTGCAATGGCATTTTTTGCAATTCGTTAATTATTTGACAGATTGATCTGGTGGTATGTTGATTGTGTGCAAAAACATGCAAAATAATAAGAATGAAAAATAAAAATAAAATGAATGTCATCCGTGTTTCAAGGAAAAATTATGAAATTTAATAGTTTATAGCAACGAATACATATTTTCACGGTCATAATAAATACGCATCAATGTAAATTACTTGTTGCAAAAAGAGCGAAGCGAAAACCAACACATGGGCTACAAATGCTTTGCGCGTGATAAGACGCATTAGTCACAACTGAATTGAATCAGAATTTAAGCAAGAGATTGATTACCAAACACTTCAAAGGCTTCAATAAATGCTGTCTCCGAATCAGTATCTGTAATAAAAACGTATTTTTTCCCCTTCTCTATATTCTGTGATATTTTTCATTGTTTTAATTCATTAAATTTGTATTGTTGTTTGTATATTTATTCGGGTATTTTATCCGTTGTGATCACCGTCTTTGTGTTACACAAATCATTCAAATTTATGTTAAAAATCGTTTTTGTTCGACAAAAAACAAGTTTAATTAACGCATCGTAAAGAATGGCAACCGAAATAAGTATGGTTGATAATCCAGCGGTGCCATCCACATCAGTAGAAGAAATTGAAGAGAATTTTCTTCGTTCGTGTCGCAATGGTGATTTAGGCACTGTAAAACAATTTTTAGCATATCGAGATGCGAAAAAAGTACAATTTGATATAAGCTGTAAAGGGCGTTCCAAATACATTGGCTGGACACCATTACATTTGGCCACATATTTTGGTCATCGTGATGTTGTTGAATATTTATTGGCACGAAATGCAGATGTAAATGCAATCAATGAAAACGGTGATACACCACTTCATAAGGCAGCATTTATCGGACGTGAGGTAAGTGTGTATGGCATTTATTCCAGATTGTAATTTCCAAAGTTTTCATTGAAACAATTTTTTTGATTCTCGTTACTTGAGGATTTGGTGATGTTATTGTTGCAGCACAATGCATCCGTATGTTTGATCAATTGTGAAAGGAGATTGCCCCGAGACATGACACAATCATCAGAAAATGGCCGTGAAATAGCAAAATTATTAAAAGCGGCCGAAGAAACTGAAACATTGCGACAAGAATCAAAACTCCTGACGGCCGCTCGTTCTGGAAATTTAACGGAATTGAATGAATTACTGAAGGATACCGAACATCCGCCAAATATAAATTGTGTCGATAATCAGGGAAATTCATGTTTGCATTGTGCCGCATACCGTGGCCATAAAGAAACTGCTGTTCTTCTATTGCAAAATGGAATCGATACGAATATACGAAATCATGTGGGTAAGTATTCGGCTGCAATTATAAATAATAATAATAATAATCAGAGTCTTGAATCGATTGCATTAATTTCGAATGTCTTTATAATATTCATATATTTAGGTCAAACAGCATTGAGTTTGGCACGAGATCCACAAATGATACAAATCCTTAGTGTTAAATCGGTAAGAAAGGTACAAAAATGTGTTAATCGATTGGAAGGTCCATTGTTACGAAGATCTCGCTTTCTTGGATGGCGGCCAGTTTGGGTATGATTTGTTATTCGATAATTATTATCATTATTATTATTTATAATTTGCTTTGTTAAAATTGAAATATATATTCACTTTGAAGGCTGTGCTTGAACGTGGCGTACTGAATTATTATCCATCGCGGGCTGATTCAACTGGAAATAATAAGAATAAGAAACGACGTGATTACAAATATTTAGATAGTGCACGAATATCCATTTTGCCAACGTTGACATCGTTTATCATTCATTTCAGCGATGGTTCATTGCATCGATTGAGCGTTGTTAGCAATAATGAAAGAGCGCAAGTCGAACGACAGGTAATTTCAGTTTCTGATCAAATGATTTAAAAAAAAAAAATGTGAGATGATTTTTAATTTTTCTCGATTTGATTAATGAGAAATGGGTGAATGCATTGCAAGAGCATGCAGCTTATAGTTCACATTATTTATGGGGTGGAGATCAGCGTCGAGCCGAAAGCGATGATGATTTCGGTAAGGAAATCAATAAACCAAATCTATATTCATATTTTCGTAAATTTTATTTGCAAATGCTTCCGTTAAGATATCAAGGCCAAGCCATTGGGCTGTATGACAGATGCATTGAGCTCAGCATCAGCTAGTTTTGAAGTGCTACAACGGCAACTAAATGACTGTACCAATAATGTTGAACAATTGCAGCGAGCTGCAATGCCATCTCGAGTAAATGATGGTGCTGCATTATCAGCATCGGTAACCGCGCTGATGGTGAGATCTATTGAAATGTCGTATTTGGTAAATTTTTCGTTTTTTGAATGTTTCAACGATAAATCCATTAAAACGCTACTGACCCATCTATCTGTGTCTCTTTAACATATTACATTTTGGCCTCCAGTTCCCAATTCCCAATACACTTCAGGTTATGATTCAAGAAACGCACTAATTTTCCAATTTCCTATCAAATTAACAACTTTTTGTTTTAAAAACTGAACATTACTGCTTGTTATTTACCATTTATGGCCACCTTCCATGGACTTTTTCTTTCTTTTTTTTATTGCTGCAGCATTTTCAAATGATATCAGAAACAACAGCAAATATGGTTTCATCTCTGCATCATTGCCTAACATTGTTCCACCAGCAAGAAGAAGTGCGTATTTTGCAATTAAAGCAAGAAAAAGAAAAATGTCGTGTTCTCGAAGAATCATTAAATGTCTTGGCCAAAGAGCATCATCAGTTGGAACAATCGGTGGCCTCTCATTTGTCCGAAAATGGTGACCATGGAATGCGAAATTTTCTCGAAAATAACGACGAAGACGAATTTCATGACGCATTCAATGATGCCGAAGGTGAATTATTATTATCGAAAAAAAAAAAAAATAAATTGTGTTTCCATTCACTTTCTTGAATGGTCGTTTTCAATTGAATTTTTTTTTTTCAATTTGGTTGATGCAATTTCTTTATCTGTAGATTCGGACGATGATGATACATTGATAACAGCATCTGTTTTCAATTCACCAACGGAATCACTTCAAGATTTGAATTCAATTCCGATAGCGCCATACGAGCGATTCTCTTATAATTCACAGCACGACAGCTTTCACACGGCAATGGAAAATGCCGATAGAAAAAGTTCGACCAACAGTGATGATGATGATGATGATGATGACAGTGACGATACATTGGTTGATGGTGTTTCAATAGCTTCATCATGTAATACATATATATCTGAAGGCGGTGATGCTTATAAGTGCGCAAAAGATAGATTTTTCTTTCGCGGTAATCATGAAACGGAGCTGATTGATTTCAGCGACAAAGCTGATAGATCATATAATAATCGATGCAGCACATATTTGGCGCCCGATCAACGGTTACACGGCAGGTAAGCAATCACTTAATTCAATCATCAGTCATATACTAAATACAATACACAACATACATGTGTGCGTGCTAAAAGGAGAGCACAGATGGATGAGAAATACTTTAATTGTATTTTTAATGAAATCAATTACAATTAACTCGGTTGCTTGTTGGATTCGTATTTTTTATTATTTATTATCGTTTTAATATTTCATTCATAGATGGAAAATTGTTGTAATTTGGAAGCATTTCATTTGAACTCAAGTGTACGACACTTTGCATGCATTCGTTAATGATAATTTTTTATTTATGTGCTATGAATCCAACCGTCGGGAAATGACAATGACAACAGCAGCCAAATGTATGTCTTATTCCATAAAACCAATGGATTGGCACACAGAAATTGGTTGCTGTTGGTCCATTGTTGGAAGTTATTGATATTCGTAGGTTAACTGCACGTGTCGCACAATTGAACTCAAATAATAATATTGTTCGCTGTTGTCAATCAAAACGAACCCAATTACACAATGCAATGACCTTCGCAGCATATTTTCCAACAAATTTCATTCGTTTTTCATCAATTCCATCTCCAGAGGTAGAAAAAATTTTTCTACTTGTAAAAATTAATGCCTCATCAAAAATTACAACAGGTGTGCGTATCGCATGCTTACTAAGCGATGTGAAAGGAATACGTTATGTGGAAATATGCCAAATTCCATACGTTGATTGTAAACAGCGTTGATAGAAACCATTTCGTGCTATTCATTTGTTTTTCATTTTCAAATGAAATGAATGTGTGTTTACTCAGCTTGTCAAGTCATCACGGCTCCGGAAAGTGGAACTGGATGAACTGTGCAAAAGCTTCGTGCAAAGTGTATGAAATAATCGAAAAAAATAATACAATTCAAGCAAACACTCAATCAAATGGTACATTTCGTAGATACGCCGAGGATAATTGAAATAAAAATTTATTATAAAATTTCTGTTCAAGCACGCGTGTGCCGTGAACTTGCGATTCGGAAAGATAGATAGAGAAATGGGTGATACAATGCGCCGTACCGAAAACTTACCTGACACTTACCGAACGCTGTGAAACCATGACCGCCACTGGGAAGTTTCGGAACACTCTGCAAATATAAGTGCAAAAGTGAATGGGAATAACTAGAAAATCCGAATAAAAATTTCGTAGATAACAGAAGAGATCGAAAGCACAATGAATGGAACGAATTTTGAACCTAAAAACTCCTTTTATTTTATTAATTTGAATAATTGTCAAATATATTTTAGAATCAAACTGATTCTGGAAAAGAAAGCCAGTTATTCCTTGCAAGACTAGCATTTGCATGGTTTGCGTTCAAATTTCAAGTATTTTCGGGGTGTCCCAATCTGTAGCCCATATGATGATAGTGTCCATGTTGATTTCCTAGATTCTTTCAAATGATTATTGATTTCTTTCATTTTATCTTCATTGATTTCTTTCATTGCTTTTTCATAATTTCGAAATAGGACATTGTCATAGTCCACGAACTTCAATATTTGCAATTCAGATTCTTCATCGAACGTTTTGAGTATGTTTTCCACCGAAACGAATCCATTTTCATGAAAAGTTGTCGCGAATTCTTTGATGTGTTTCAATTCTCCAATACATGTTACGCCATCATATTCTCTTACAAAAAGTTCCACTGTTTCTAATTTTTTAAAATGCTTGATAAAATTAATGATTCTTTCATCAGTTCGAATTCCAATCAAGGTGAGCTTCTTCAGCCGGTTCATATAAAATGAAAGGTCATCGATTAAAATCCGTTCATACATTTCATATAATTCAATATGAAAATGGATCACTGATGGAAGCTCATATACTCGGTTATTGTTTGTTCGTAAAAAAAAGCATTCACCAGGCTCGATAACTGCAAGTGTTTCTAATTTCTTCAAATACTTTTCCATCGACTGCATTGTGTTCACCCTATTGGAATTTTCGAGTTGAAGCCTTGTCATGTTTTGATTATTTTTAAAAATATGATCAAGTTGGTCTTCTTTCATACAATAGCAATTTAGCTTCAACTCTTTCAATGTCTTTACATTTGCCAAGCAATTTTCATCGTCTACAGTTCCAATCAGCTCTAAAGATTCAAGTTTGGGAAATATTAAATTCAATTCGAATTTCTCTCGAATGCTATCACCCAGCAATTGAAACTTTTTAACTTCTGGAAAAATGATGCCATCTTCTCCATCTGATATAGCTTCCCAAAATCCACGGTCATTACTCATCAAATTAACTTGCAGTTCTTCGAAATTTTTTGCATATTTTTTGATAATCTTCTTATTAATGTCATCGCATGCAAACGAATCTGGTATAAACAAATATTCAATTTTCTTTACTTGGTCACCAAAATACTCGAAGAATTGCTCAAGTTCCTTCGAGTAACCGAAATGCATGAATAGGTCGCCACATTCACAGCATTCAGATATTACATCATATTCGTATGGCATGATTCGAATTATACAATTTTCTAATTTTCTGCTCACTACGACATCAGTTTCACTAAATATTCCGGATCGTGCGACATTTCGTATTGTTGGAAAATCCAAATAATTGCAAATCTCTTGAGTTAAATCATCCGGCAGAGGAAGTTGATATTTTTTGAAATCACTGGTTGGTGCACTGTGTATCTGATTCCATAAGACTGCACACCCAGTGACTTTACATGAGAATATTTAATTGTGAGAACAATAATGTTTTCATTTAGGAAGCAAAGAACACAAATAACGTACTTACAATTCCTTCGAATATAACTAGGACCACAGTCAAACCGTCGATGAACCCCATTTTTCTACTTCTCATTCTTGAAAATAAGACCGTTTACGAACCAACGATTTAAATTTACTTTTTTTCTTCTAGAAAAAGTAACGGATGGACCCATTGATGCAGACATCTTCTTTTATATATTTCAATTCCTATATTTTTGTCATTAGAAATATTTTTTGGAAATCGAAAATTCACTTGTTCGGAATTATTGATATATGTTATAACAAATGAATAATAATACTCAACGATGATAATCTACATCATTATTTTGAAGAATTGGTACTTACAAAAAAAAAAAAAATTATTTTTGAGTTTCAGTTTGATGAACCTCAAAGAATGGAATGTGTGGATCAGACAGTATTTCAAATCGATGTTTAAGTAACAGGCACGTGTATTAAATAATTTGAATAAAATACGCCTATGGAGCGGAGCCCATTGTTTATAAATAAATTTCAACATTTAATGATAACAATTTCTGTTCACATTTTAATGCGATTGATAAACGTGGAAAATATTAATGTGAAATCGATAAAAATGCTTCAAACGATTCATGAAGCCACGATAATAATAAACGTGGAAAACATTGATGTGTGATCGATTAAAAATGCTTCAAACGATTCATGAAGCCACGATTTGAAATTTTCTGACCTTGGCTCGTTCGTCTATAAATTTAAAGAACACATGTTCTTACAATACAATCATTCACGAAGAAATATTTCGATGAATAGCACAAAAATATTAAAGCGAACTTTGGTATTCATTTTAGCAGAGTAAAAATTTGAACGATGATGAGCAAAAAAAAATTAGAGATGATCGAAGTGTTAAAAGAAGCAGTTACATATTTCCGTCCATGGGGACCGAACCCCCGGTGAGTATTCCAGTACAGGAGTGATCCCCGGATTGTGTCTGGTTCGGGAACGCGAAAGATCGAAAAGCATCATAACTCAATATTTCGCATTAAGCAAACCTTTTTTTTCCCCCGTTCTTTGTTTTTTTGTTCTGTTTTTTGTCAAAATTTTGAAATGTTCGAATGATTTCCGGAAAAATCTTTGATGGCCCACCCCAGGTGATGTAAAACGATAAATTATATATTCGTTTAATAAATAAATGTATATATTCTTGTACCAGCTATAGCTCGGTTTAGGGTGAGGCTTATGCCTTGTAAATTAGACCATTCGAAAGGCTGAGAAAATGGCCGAACCCTTTTTTTTTGTTGTTCGGCCCTAGACCCGACCCCAGTCCCGTGGTAGGCCTCCGAAGATTTATTAAAATTTCAAATATGAAACAAAAAATAAAAAATTGGTTGCTTGATTTGAAGAATTCTCCTGCGAATATTCTTTTAAGTTCAATCATGCGCTTAATCTATTCAAATAATTGATAAAATCACACATCAAGCACAACTACCGAGTTTAGTGTGGCAGTGTATAGATGTATCGCTAACAAACGATGTCATTTATCAGTTGGAAGTTGAAAATTGTATGGAGATTGATGTATCTCATCAATTGATGATGTTCAATCATCATCAACATGTCACCTCCAAAATAAATCAATGAGATTTTTCAATAAATGTTCCCTTCAATTTGTCACATTATGCTGGGTTTTGAGTGGAATATGATGTGCTTTGAAAATGATGTTGTTCCTTGTTCATTCATTGGAAAAATTTTCCAACATGCGCAAAGCAAAAAATGCTTTCCATACACGATGTATTTTATGGTATAGCCTATCCTTTTTTTTACAATTACCATACCAAAACTCCCGTAGACATTCACTCTTGCACAATGGACGTACACCAGCATTCAAACACACAACTTCATTTTCCAACAAATATATTACGTATTAACAACTAACTGAAGTTCATATAATATGAAAAAACACAATCCCTCAGTTTAGTAGTGTCCCATTTAGATGGTGTAGTAGAACACAAAATTTCATTTCGCACATTGCATGTGAACATATTCGACGTGTTACAATCATTTCTCGGTCGTAATTAATAAATTTACTGGTAAATCAATCAACTCAATCGAATATAGTTTAATCAAAAGCAAAAACAACAACATATAAAAGAAAATCCAATTCTTTAGCTTCAGATATATATTCGTTAACATTCCGAATTAAATGGGCAGTGTATGATTTCATTTTTGGAAAAAAATATCAAAATCCATAGAAAATATTTCAACTCAAATAAAAATTCTTTTGGATTCGTTTTGATGGAGCCCGATTATTCTGTTTTTCGAATAGTACAGAAGATACAGAGAAAAATGTGAAGGAATTTTTAGTTGTACGGCCAGGCCCATCAAATCAGTGAAAGTGATTCAATTAAATGTTTTATTTTGATATCAATTGTGCGCGTCGTTTAGTGTTGTTTAGCGTCGTTGGACATTGTTCTGTTGAATTTCCTGAGAAAATTATGTTGCTTGACGAAAAAGTGCAAATATTTGTACGATTTGTCGTGCTTTTAAATATTTGTTTAGAGTAGTGTTGTGTCTTTGTGTGTGTGTGTGTGTGTGTTCAATTCGAAAATATTCCTATTGCAATATTTCCAAAGCGAATATTTTCGCAGAAAAATTTATTATTCAAAGAAAGTAGAAGATGATGATGACCAAAAATCCACCAGAGGCATTCAAAGATCCGATTATTATTGAATTATTTATTCGAACAAAAACTAAAACTAATTATTAATAACAAGATAAAATACACACAATTGAATCATATGTTCAATCATCATCAACATGTCACCTCCAAAATAAATCAATGAGATTTTTCAATAAATGTTCCCTTCAATTTGTCACATTATGCTGGGTTTTGAGTTGAATATGATGTGCTTTGAAAATGATGTTGTTCCTTGTTCATTCATTGGAAAAATTTTCCAACATGCGCAAAGCAAAAAATGCTTTCCATACACGATGTATTTTATGGTATAGCCTATCCTTTTTTTTACAATTACCATACCAAAACTCCCGTAGACATTCACTCTTGCACAATGGACGTACACCAGCATTCAAACACACAACTTCATTTTCCAACAAATATATTACGTATTAACAACTAACTGAAGTTCATATAATATGAAAAAACACAATCCCTCAGTTTAGTAGTGTCCCATTTAGATGGTGTAGTAGAACACAAAATTTCATTTCGCACATTGCATGTGAACATATTCGACGTGTTACAATCATTTCTCGGTCGCAATTAATAAATTTACTGGTAAATCAATCAACTCAATCGAATATAGTTTAATCAAAAAGCAAAAACAACAACATATACAAAGAAAATCCAATTCTTTAGCTTCAGATATATATTCGTTAACATTCCGAATTAAATGGGCAGTGTATGATTTCATTTTTGGAAAAAAATATCAAAATCCATAGAAAATATTTCAATTCAAATAAAAATTCTTTTGGATTCGTTTTGATGGAGCCCGATTATTCCGTTTTTCGAATAGTACAGAAGATACAGAGAAAAATGTGAAGGAATTTTTAGTTGTACGGCCAGGCCCATCAAATCAGTGAAAGTGATTCAATTAAATGTTTTATTTTGATATCAATTGTGCGCGTCGTTTAGTGTTGTTTAGCGTCGTTGGACATTGTTCTGTTGAATTTCCTGAGAAAATTATGTTGCTTGACGAAAAAGTGCAAATATTTGTACGATTTGTCGTGCTTTTAAATATTTGTTTAGAGTAGTGTTGTGTCTTTGTGTGTGTGTGTGTGTGTGTTCAATTCGAAAATATTCCTATTGCAATATTTCCAAAGCGAATATTTTCGCAGAAAAATTTATTATTCAAAGAAAGTAGAAGATGATGATGACCAAAAATCCACCAGAGCCATTCAAAGATCCGATTATTATTGAATTATTTATTCGAACAAAAACTAAAACTAATTATTAATAACAAGATAAAATACACACAATTGAATCATAAGCATTGCAAACAATTTTCCATCAATTAAAAGAGAATAGAGCAAAATTACTGCAGACATTTGTTGATTATATAATAAGTTGCCTGAATGATTGGCATACTATACATTGATTTTCGTTTGACCTTCATGGCAAATAAACAATAGAAGAAAAGAAAAAAACGCTGAACGAGGAAAAGCCAATTGGCAAAAGCTTTTTCGATTTGGATTCGAAGGATACGATCCGTAATTTTCAACCATCGTTAATCGAAAGAAAAACAATCGTTTCCAAATGATAGAGTTTAATTCTTAAATGAATTTGCCTGTTGTCAATTACGGTCAAACATAATACAATAATAATACAGGATTCGTTTTATAATGAGACCACCTCCGTCGCATCCCATGTGGTCCACTTATATGAGAGAGTTTTCCCGATTATGGAGCGGTTCGATTATAGAAAGTGTACTGTAATAATAATTTTCGGCCCGCACTGAAACACGATACCGCATCAATGGAAAAACGGAACACGAATTACACAAAAGTTTCAGGTTTTCGAATGAACAGCAAATATTTCCACGAAATAAATTCCCAAAAGAACATTCAAAATGATTATTGTTATTATTGGAAGATTTGACATAACGATTGCGTTAATTTTCACAAAATTCAATGCATGTGTGAGATAATAATTTCCATGAAAAATCAGCTCAAATCAGCTCAATTTCTGTAACAACAACAACAACAACAGCAACAAATTATTTAATATTTCCCCTATTTTTCGGTATTCGATATCTTTTCATATTTTACCTGCGTTCATATTTCCAATTTTTCAATAAAATCATATTCTCTCAGTTTCTGGTAAATACGAGTCTATTTACTAGGTTTTTTCATTTTTCATTATTTATCGTCATTTCATGGAATTGAAATCATTTAGTTCTATTGAATTTCTATTGATGTTGTCCCCGGTGTCTTTGTACATTTTTTCTTTATTTGGACGAATGCATTACGTTTCCAAACCAAAATCGATCTAAAACAATGACCAAACTTTCTTCAAAACAAAATCAAAACAAACCCCTAATCAATCTAGGAACACACACGATGTCAATCCCAATTGTTAACTTTTAAATTTTAACTTTCATTCATCTTAAAATAAAAGTCGTTTTTCTAACGACCAAAGACCTGCTCACTTTCATCCTTTTCTGACTTTATTCTTCAGATGCTCGATTTTCAATCAAAATAATACGCCATTCAATATTTTCCTATGCATTCAGCATTCGCTAATATCTATAATTTTATTGTTATTATTATCGGTGAAATGTTCATTGTACATTTTCCATTGTCCATTGTTCTTTTCATATGTTGTGCACATCAGCAACTAAATATTTCTATTTATTTAATAACTAAATATTAATAAATTTCCTTCGCATGCAGAGAAATGCATTCAATGTTCAATTATTGTATATGTTTGCTTGTGGTATTATGTGGCAATGTATGATTCGTGTGTTCTTCAACAATGGCATATTTGAAAATGGTATTCGAACAATTTTCATATTACATGTATATCCATTTCTCTCAATACTTGTATACCTAATCAATCCGTATCTTGATGCCGGACAGGGATTAGCCATCAGGATATTACATTGTACATGTTCGATTTATATTAAATCAAATATCAATCTCCCATCCACAATCATCATAATGATTGCACTTCCATTTTGTCTTCAATAAATAAAGACCTCGTTCATGTTTATGTTCATATTCATTTTCATCGCTAATAATTATGTATTTATGAAACATTCTTGAGAACAACAATTTCAAATATAAATTATTTATAAATGTAATCGCATAATGCGTTATGCGTGTCAAGTCATCGATCGGTTCAAATTCGAATGTAAGCCAGCAAAATCTTTAAAATCATCATTTCTAATAGGGGAAAAAATGCTCGCAAAAGAACCAACATTTATGTTTTTGTGAGGAGAATACATAAACATCGTTAATATGTGCTCCATACGGCCTCATGCTGATAGATTTAGGGTTGACAAAAATTCCATTTTATAAATTCTTTTTCGATGAAGAAGTATCGCAACAGCACAGCCAGACGAAGCAAAACTATTGTTTTCACTTACGTACTTTGTCTTTCATTGAGAAAAGCCGAACAAAGTAGTTGATGATAATTATTTGAATTTTATAATCGCATTAGCTGAAGGAAAATTTTGAATTTAATCGTTTGTTTGCCTCGATGCAATATCATATTTTAAATTCGTTTTGCGGATGGCTCGTGGCTCAAGTCTTTGCATTCATTCAGAATTTCATTACGTTTAGTTTGTTTTGTGTGTGGAAAATTAATACAATTTTTGTGATAAAGAAACCCAATCGGGTTAGGGATTCCATTTATTCGCCGTTCATCATATTTCAAACCAAAAATTGAAAGGCATAGCTGCTGGCACCTGATTGTTGTCGCTTTTCCATTTCAAATTTATTCAATCGCTACTCGAAACAATGTTGCTGCTTAAGTGCATTTTATGACATTATAAACACATCACAGATTATGTCGTCAATATCTCGTTAGCGTTTGAGTTTCTGAATTTTTGTAATGGTTGATGATGTTACAGGAAATGTAATACGATACACTTTTGTACAATGTTTCAAGGTCAATTCGACGTTTGTGTTATGTTAGTTCCTAGTTTTCTTTTAAATTGCCATTGTATTTCAGGACGAAAGGATGGATTTTTTTTGTTTTTTCTTCAATTTTTCCATGAAGTTGTTTCCACATTTTTTGTTTTTTTGTTTCGTGCTTTTAATGTGACCAAATGAAAAAGGTCATGTACAACACGATATTTTTGGGGGTTTTAACGTGTTTGTTTCTTTCATACAATCATCCATTCTTTATTCATGTTTCTCATTCGTAAGTTTCTCGGTTCCAAAACCCATTTAACATTCAACGACAACCCATGTTGTTAATCCCCTTATTTGCATTATTAACATAAGAAATAATGAGAAATAGTTTCATGATTTTAACAGCCTCGATTAGTATTTCACAAAGCTACTGAAAGCCATAATTGCCTGTTCCTTGTTTCACTCCTACATTACATAAATACATAATATGATATCAAAAAGCGATAAATTTAAAAATAGAAATCATGAAATGACTTTGAGCTGGCGCCAAAAGGACATTTAATTTCGGAACGGCGGAAGAGAAAAAAGCGAAATTTTTTTTTGTCAACTTTTCAATTCAAAAGAATTCAATGATGGTAAACTTACTTTTTTTTGAATACGTTTCACATTTGTTATCGAATCATAGTTCATTCGATGATTTTTCCCCCTGAAAATTTCTCCGCACACGGAAAGAACTAATGCAGATTTCCGCTTATTTTTTTCAGCTCTGTCACTTTTTCCACGTTAATCAACCAAACACGTGCACAGTACACAACTCATAAACAAAAAAAAGGGAAACGGTCGCATATAATCGGTTACAATTTTTTTGCCAGCACCTGTGTTGATCAATTTGGCTGCACAAAGCTGTGAAAATGCGTTTTATTTTTCATGTTTTCGTGAATAGAATTTCCTTTAGTTCTATCGAATTTTGTCCGACAATAGAGTCGAAAAACTCGAAGCGTTTTTTGTTGTCAGGGATGAGATGTGCGATGAATTCCTTAACGATGATCTAATGACAATTCATTTTGTTGTTTCAATGCGAAATACAAAATGTTTCGTTCATCATTTAATTTATGAATACGTCCGCTTCCATTCATTTCAGTCAGTTTAACGACAAAATCATTACTCAAAACAACAAAATGGAACCAAATAAAATTCCATCGATCGAAAAACGAAAAATTTCTCACATCGAAATGAACAATTTGATTAAACATTCCTCTGGGGGCAATGTGTTCAACGAGCTTGCTATGATACATTTCATTTCGAGTTCCTGACTGGAGTTTATTTAATGAAAGTTTCAGCGTACATTCTTGGTATAACGCTGAAAATCAATGAGTGTAATCGTTCCACATCAAAATCAAATTTCATCCTTTTTCTTTTCACAACATAAACAAAGATTGAACAGTTATTGACGCAATATATTTATTAATAACAGCAGTCATATCAACAATGTATTTGTCATCACAATTGTGCACATATGCGAATGGTATTTCGATTCCAATAACACCATCATTTAATATTAATTCATTTTGATTATTATTTGTTGTGCGTATGGGGCATGCATTGTATCGCAGCGATAAAAGATGATGACTGTTTAAATTTGGCAATAATTTGACGGCCCTTCAACTGAAATGTCTATTTTTTGTTTACAAAATAACTATTGTCTGTTCATCAATGAAATTATCGACATCAAATGAATATTGGAAATTTAAAATTCATAAATAAAATGTGTACAATTGCCATACACAATACAATCAGTTTAAAATATTTTTCATTAGTTCATGTTTTAATACTGTATGCCTGTATGCATACATATGTACACTTTACATCGTGCGAAGGGTATATCGCGGACAAATTCAAGTCTGCCGTTGTTTTTAAATACAAATCAGATTGTCCGAATACATTGAAATTCATAATAATTTGTTTTTCTCCATAAATTAGCCAGTACAATCCAGTAATAAGAGTGTATCAGTCGTCGCGCATTTCGATTGAATGCCTTGTAACACAATTCAATCTCATTATATATTTTTTGTTATCTTCATTCCTTTGAGGAGTTGGAACGTTTGGAAGCGGATTTTATTTTTATTATATATTTTTTAAATGAAAATATCGGATTCATTTGTTTGTAAATTTCAGTCTGATGTTTATTTTTTTTTTCCATTCGTCACGTGTATCCGTATATCGACGACCATATACATATATATTGATGATGAAAAAATTTCATTCTCAGTCAAAATAACAGCTCGATTACCACCACTTTCCAATTGTACTGTGAAACTAAACGTTCCATTTGGTTGGTGCCTTTTTTCGCTAACGGAGCATCACTGTTCCGAAATTGTTCGATTTGTGCAGTGGATTTTGGTAGTGGACATTCAAAATCAATTCGTAAAGTGCTTATAAGACATGTGAACAAAGACTCTATGTTTTGACGAACTAAATTAAGCTTCCGGCAATTCAAGTGTCCATTTCAAAAAACAATTGCCAACTGACGGGGACAGTGAGCAGTTTTGTTTCCTCGAATCATTCAGATGAATAATTCAAATAAGATGAAATTCGCGTTCTAATGCCCAACTGATTGTGTTTTACTTTTCCGCCATCCAATATATACCGAAAAAGTATTGATTTTTGGGTATTGTCGTCACTATTTCTGTGTAATTTTCATTAGCTCATACCCAGTCGACTATTTTGTTCTGCCATTGGTGGAAAAGTATGCTATAAATTTTCAGAACTATTCATTTTTGCATTAAAATACTGAATCACGGCTCATCACCTCGTAGTAGGACGCTGCTTGCCTGTATGTGGGCACACAAATTGCAAAAATACCTAAATATCGATTTAATGCTCAATCCATACTACTTGTTATCGAAAATAAATAAATGATCTACAATATTAATACGCTTATACATTTTGACATAAATTAAATAAGATGACATTCCAATTATACCGCCCCATCGGCGAAATAAAATGCAAAATAGAACGTTTCGAACGGAAAAATTTATCTCTTCAAAAAAATCTCGATAATTGATCATCAATTTTGTTTTGTTTTTTTCTTCTGATTTTAACATTATTTTTACACTTCATTCACATGCAGACATAACATTTTATTCAACATTCAACTGAGAATTGATTACAAGGAAAAATTATACAAAAATCGAAAGCAATTACGAAAACATTCATAATAATTTGAAAGGCAGAAAACTTTTAAAAAATTTAAAAAAAAGAAGGAACAATTTGTTTTTATTGAATAATAATAAAAAGAGATTATGGCCGAAGCTAATTATCAGGATGAAGAACAAAAATCTGTTATTCAGCACAGGTGATTTTCTCTATCTCTCTCTCTCTCTCTCTCTCTCCTTCTCACACTCATATATTCTTTTTCGTTCAAATTCATTTGCTCAGTTCTATTCAGCGTTATATTTTAATTTCTTTTCATGTGATTTTTTGCAATATTTTTCTGTATGCAAAGCAAATGTGATTTATTCATTAATTAATTTATTCGTTTTTAGAAATGATAATTTTTGTTTTTGTAAATATAGATTATTAGCAAAACCAGAGTTTTGAAGAAACTTCAATTCGGTTGGCATACGAAAATATGCATATCACAATAAAATCAACGAAAAATCACGTTTTCTACGAAAATAAAAGTTGAACCAAAAGAAAAATGGAAAAATAATTGAAATTAATGGAAAATGTGGAGAAATTTATTAGCATAATTTGATTAGCATAAATAAAACTAATATGTGTTTCTATTGTTAATGTGCTACAACTGACTGACCACGGCAGCTATGCTTCCATTTCAGGATGAAGTTATCCGTTCATGTTCATTTTCATTTCCATTTCAAATTTTGCGTTTCTTTGCCGCACACATTTTTTTCCTTTAGCTATATAGATTGCATTCTCGTATCACTCGTCATTTGTCATAAAAATTCTTAATCGCATGCATCAATTCAATTTGTAGTTTGTAAAAATATACATTCGAATTGCTCATTTAGACCTACTAATAATATGATAATAATTATAATGAAATTTTTGTGATATGGTGTAAAACATTCATAATTCATATGTTTGTACAATTTCATAATAATATTCACATTTGATATTTTCATTTATTTGTTCGCTATACATTTGCTCATATTTTGGTTTTGATTTTTCTACCACATTTTGTCAATTCTATGTCAATCACCCATAACACGCACACAACGGACCATCCGCATAATTCACTTGAAAAAAGATACCAAAAAACTAAAACGATATTGCTTTTGAATTGAAATGAAATTGAATTGAATTAAGTATGAGTTGCAAACGAATTGAATAACAAAAGACACACACAAACACACGCAAATAAACGCGGCCAAAATGCGACTAAATTCAAAATTTAACGAAAATTTATGAAAACATCACATGAACACGCAACAATTGCAAAATGCTTCTCTTTAAATTTGTCTTCAAAATCACTTTTCGAAATTCTCAAAGAAAATTTCTATTTTCTTTCTTTCTTTTTTCTTTTGAAAAATTACCAAACACGGACATCCATTCGAATTGAAATTCACTTTGAATTTTATTTTCTCGTATATTTATGTATTCTGTTTGGCCTTAGTTTGAGTTTAGATTTTTTATCGTTTTTTTAATTCCAGTTTAGACCAACTGACTAAAATAGTTAAATTGCAATTTTCGTTAAATTTTTCTTTGTTGTTTCGGGAATATAGAACGTCGTTGCCATCGCCTATGTTCGCACGCAATGATTTCAGCATATGGTCCGTTCTGAAAAATTGTATTGGAAAAGAATTAAGCAAAATCACAATGCCCGTCGTATTCAATGAACCATTAAGCTTCTTGCAACGGATGACCGAATATATGGAATATGCCCGTTTATTGCGTATGGCCGCCGAACAAGAGGATCCAGTTGAACGAATGAAATATGTTGCCGGTAGGTTGAAATGCAAATTTTTTTTTTATTATTATTGATTTCCATTATTTTAATTGGATTGGTTGGTTGGTAATTTTCTTTCCGTTTCATTTAATTACAGGTTTTGCTGTATCAGCATTAGCATCGAATTGGGAACGTTTGGGCAAACCATTTAATCCATTGCTTGGTGAAACGTACGAGTATCAAAATGCCGATTTTCGAATAATTTGCGAACAAGTGTCACACCATCCTCCAATATCTGCATTTCATGCGGATGGTCCGCATTTCAAATTTAGCGGTACCATTCATCCAAAATTAAAATTCTGGGGCAAAAGCGTTGAAATTCAACCAAAAGGTGTTGTTACTGTTGAACTGCTTAAATGGAATGAGGCATATACATGGTCAAATGTAAATTGTTGTGTTCATAATATTATTGTTGGTAAAATGTGGATTGAGCAATATGGTACAATGGAAATACACAATAAACAAAATGGTATGAAGGCCATTTTAACATTCAAGCCAGCCGGATGGGCATCCAAAGATTTGCATCGCGTTGAAGGGACTATTTATGATAAAAAGTAATTCATTTCGCAAATTCACAACATATTATTAAGAATTTTTTTTTTTAATCAAAATTAAATTCTATTGACTTTTAGCGAAAAAGGATTGCTATTTATTTATGGTAAATGGACCGAATTTCTTAAATCTACTGATTATGACTCATATGAAGAGTATCTGAAAGAAAATGCGCATAAATTCCGAAAAAGTGAACGCAGCAAGAGTCCCAATGAATCACCAGCGCATACGCCACGCAAAGTTCTATCCAAATTGAATAGTTTGAAGATGAGCTCATTCAGAAGTCTATCGATTCAAGATGTGAGTTGGAAATTAAAAAAATAAAAATCACATGAATTCAATCTCTAATATCCGATTTTATTTGTATCAATTTACAGCCCGAAGATTCACCGGAGCCATCAGATGGCGATCTTCCAAAATGTGATTCCACATATTCGATTGATATTCCGCATTCGGAAACTATTTGGGAAGCTGAACCACGCCCACCAAATACAGCCGAATATTATCAATTCACATTGTTTGCAATGTCATTGAATGAAATGCCACCTGATATTGAATCAATGAAATCTCTTTGTCCAACCGATTCAAGAAAACGTCCAGATGTTCGAAAACTGGAAACTGGTGATATTGATGGTGCGGCTTCGGAAAAAACACGTTTAGAGGAAAAACAACGAGATTTCCGCAAAGCTATGAAAGCCAAAAAGGAAGAATGGAAACCAAGGTTTGTTGTTTTCACAACGCTATCAATTATGAATTTTACAATATATATCATTAATTCTAATTTTTCAGGTGGTTCAAATTGGATACAAATCCTCACACAAATCTAACCGAATGGATGTTCAACGGAGAATATTGGAATCGAAATTATGTGGATCCAGACATTTTTTAAATTTTATTGTGAGCAAAAAGAATAAAATGAATCAATGGAACACAGCCATACCTTGATGTTTACTGCTCATTTAAAGAATTTTCGAAAAATGCCGCTCGCATTGAAGAAGAATAAAATTTTTAAAAGGGCATTTTGAACTTACATTAAATTATTATTGTCCGAAAATCAAAAAAAAAAAAAACATTTGAAACAATGAACGCTGTCAAACATTCCACAGTCAAATTGATCGAATCGATTTGTTTTTTCTTTGCTTGAAAATTCTAATAGATTTTAAGTTACAAATTTGAACAACATTTTAGACATTAAGCTACCAGCAAAATAAGGGATTTTATTATTTTTACTGTGAATGAAATCTCAAAATTAGTTAAATACCATCAATCATGTGCAAAAATAGCAGCAGAGATTCCAAATTTTTAAACAATTTGTGCAATAAAAATTATTTTCTTATCTATTTATTTAAATGAAATCCGTCAAGCAGCCTTTTGATCCATGGCGATTTCAATAACAAATAATAAAATTCGAATTCTGAAAAACAGCTGAAAAATTCTAAACCACGAAATACAGTTTTCAACGAAATGTCTTATTTTTGACAAAATGGCATGTGAATATCCATAGAAGATGCACCCACCGAATTAAAACAAATGAATTCAGTCATGAGGAGTAAGTGAGCGATAAACCGACACGTGCATTTGCTGATGGAAAAAAAAGGAACAGCAAATATTTAATTTCTCCGCCAATTTTTCAAGAATTTTCCAGTCGAAATGAATCCGCATGCAATGAAAAATCTTGAATTAGCAAACCTGCAATCAAATCCAAATATACTTAATCTGACATTTTAACAAATTGCTACAGACAAGAGCAATGAAGTAATCGCCAAAAACCATTACCGATTATTGTTTGTTTTGTAAGAAGGTACAAATGCTACGGTGAAGGCGATATTTTAGATTCAGACTTTTGTAAGGAAAAAAACAACAACAACAACAACAAAAAATATAAACTTAAACCAACGACATAAATAACTTTGTAGCTTTAGTAGTAATCATGTAGCGAATTAAACACCAGGCAGTTAAATTTAATTTAATTGTTTTTAAATAAATTTCTTGAAATTAGCGATGAGTTTGATGAAAAGTAGCGACTTTGTTTTGAACGGAACAGTTCAGACAAAATTGAATATATATATACCAAAGCTAATCATAATTTACAATTACTCAATAAATTTCGAGAAAGGAGTAGGACACAAAAAGAAATGACAATATTCAACAAAAAAAATTAAGATTAATGATGATCGGTGTTAAATGACACAAAATGTCCAAAACCAAAAAGCAAATATGCAAAGCTGGAATTTATTTTGTGCATTCACTTTTAATCTGTTCTAATTTATTTTAGAACTTCTAAATATGTTGCAGGCTTTGAGCATATCTTTTTTCGCAAAATTAAATTAACTATTTGAATAAATGCCCAGTATTCTCAACCGAATGCTTCCTATTCAGTATTCAGTATATAGTAAAAATGATAATAATAATAATTTGCATACGTTATCTGTGTCGGAAGTACCGCCAATAATGGAAGACCTAAATATATTTAAAAAAAAAAAAAATTATTTAGTCATGGAGTTAGGTTCACAGATAAAAATTTGCAAATTCGTCAGAACATTTAACCAATTCCAAAATAGTTCTTTTGGGTGTACATTTGACTCAATAACAATTTGAACTTTCTTAGTGAAATGAATACGAATTATTGCAGTAAAACAAAAGTAAAATGTAGTTCATTTAGGAATATAATAATTTAAAATTTCGAAAAAAGAAACATTTGAAATAAGGTCTACATTATGATGAATTAAAAATGAGATGAAGAAACGAACAAACAAAATGACATAATATTTATGAAAATGACATAATATTTGAAAACTAAGCAAAAAAAAATAAAGGAAAAAAATAATATATTTTTATTTGTGAATGAATGAATGGATGATCGTTGTTTTTTACCGCTTTTGCCGTTTTCCCCTCCACAATTTACTGTTTAAAAAATATTACGTATAACGAGAACGGTAAATTGCGGGGCCAGAAGTTGGCGAAAACGGTGAAAACTAATGATGCTATTTTTATTATGATATTCAGCCCATTTTCAAACTTCAGAACGGAAAATCGAAAGAAAAAAAAAATCAAATATTTACACTTAACAGCTAAATGTGAAATGAGAATTGATTTTCGATTGTGTCAACAATCACTAACTTGACTTTTATTCAATAGTCAGCTGAAAATTGTAGTTTTATTTTTGGAAATATACAAATTCGGCATTAAAGATTCAAAATCTGACACCGAAAACAACAATTTCTTTGATTAAAGAAATCGATTATAAAATACAATCTTAAATTATTATTATTTATTTTTTTTT
>GL501541.1:1671844-1684431 GCA_000149185.1 Mayetiola destructor
TTCCGTTTATCTGAGATTCTTTGGAGAATTGAAAAAATCTCAGCCGCTTACTCAATCGTATGGTTACAAAAATTGATTTATCTTCAATTATTATTATTCTTTGATATCACTTTGACTCCATTTTTAATGTTCTTTCAACCGTTTACAAAGATTTTGATATAGAAAAAAAAATTAACTTCCAAATTTTTGCTTTATTTTCCTTTCGAAAGTTTAGATGTTAGCTGTCGATTCTTTTTTCTCATATAAAAAAGGATAAAAACGCATGCAGCCCAACTGGATAAAATGGTAAAAAATGTGATTGTACCACGAAGACTGGCATTGCCGATTGGAATGTTTGCATTCAATAGCCTCCTCGAATAATTCTGAAATAGAATATAAAAAAAAAATGTCGCATTTTTAATGGCCAAGTTTTGAACTCAAGTAAATGCAAAAGTCATTTACCTCATATTCTACTTGATTCCATTTGCATCTGTGACGAAGATCCTCACAAGTATACCATTCGGCTTCAGTAGCATTTATGCTTTTGATTTCATCACTCGTTTCGATATACAGCGCTGGATAATCGATGCTTACATTGACAAAACTGAAATAAAATCAAATTAATTCTAAAATTTTCTTTCAATGATGAACACAGTAGATCATTATAAGACATACCTTTTGTTTCCTGGTGCATGATATCGAAAATGAACGGGCAATTCAATTGTTCGTAAAAACGATGTATCACCAAATAAATAAATAAAAAATGCATTTGAATTTTCTGTCGATTGTTCGATATCGATTCGTTGCTCTTCAATGAAATAGCTTAATTTTTCTAATCGTCTTAAATCTTCCAATTGATCGGTGCTCACATAAATACTGGCTGGAATTTTTTGTTTAATCATAAAAGTGTATGAAATCCCTTGGAAATCTGGAAACACGACAACATATTTGAGCTCTCTGCAAATTGTAATTAGATACTTAATACATCAAGTTAAAATCAATAAATTCAAATTGAGTATTTCTTTTTTTTGGTTACCGATGAAATCCGGAATTCAATAATTCTACGGTTAATTTCGCACTTTCTGAACGAACATAAACCGCAAATGCGATGAATATGAGCAAAACGTTAATCAGCTCAACATTTTTCATTTTTTGATTGTAGTTTTCTGTGTTTGTCACAGTGTCGACGGAAAACAGGCATTTGTTTATATGCACAACTTCGGAACAGATATGACGTTTAAGTTTAGCTCCATCTTTTGACGAACTGATTAAACCGCATTATAATCTGACATAACCGATTGACTGTATCGGTATCGTGTACATGTGTTTTGATCATAAGAAAAGTCATTTTTCTACTATTCTGCCTGAATTTCGTCATCTCAATCTATTTCCTTAAAGAATAACAATCAGTTGCGATTAGCGGCTTTCCGAAAGTTTTACTGTTTTGTCAATTTTAAACAATTTATTTCATCAAAAAATTTACTCACAATCATCATTATAATGGCATTAAGGCTAGCAAATTTATCGAAAATTTTAACGAGAAAGCAAAAGTAAGTTTTTTGATATTGATTTTGGTGGTATATGAGTGAAATGGATTGTGCCAACGAAAGAATGTGCTAATCAATGAATTAAACATTTGTTAATTGTTTTTAATTTTTTGTCTATTTGGAGGACGAATATTGAAACGCTGGGCAATTCAATACCCACACTAAGAAACTATACATCTAGCAATAGTTTATCAGATCAAATTGTTACACCATATCCACCGCTCACTCAACCTTTGGATAGTTTGCCGCCAGTTCAATATGCACAGCCTCCAAAAGCGCCTAGAGAAACAAAAATTACTACGTTACCAAATGGATTACGTGTTGCATCTGAGCAAAGATTTGGTCAATTCTGTACCATTGGAGGTAAATCATTCTCAGTGATGATGATGATGAATTTTCAATTTTAATTTTTGTCATTTCACAGTTGTTATCGATTCGGGACCGAGATATGAAGTGGCTTTCCCAAGCGGAGTCTCTCACTTTTTAGAGAAATTGGCTTTCAATGTAAGCTGTTTAAGGTGGTTTTATATCATTTGAATCATTTTCAAATCAATCCATTAAAATTTTCAGTCAACACAAGAATTTTCAAACAAAGACAAAATTCTGCAAGCAATGGAAAAACATGGTGGCATCTGTGATTGTCAAAGCTCTCGCGATACATTCATTTATGCATCGAGTAGTGATCGTCGTGGTCTTGAAATAGCCACACATGTTTTGGCTGAAACTGTTTTGCGACCAAAATTAGACGATACTGAAGTGGATTTTGCTCGTCAAATTGTTCAATTTGAATTGGAAACATTGAATATGAGACCTGAACAAGAACCAATTCTAATGGATCGAATTCATGCGGCTGCATATAGAGGAAATACATTAGGTTTACCAAAATTGTGTCCACTGGAAAATACCGACAAAATTAATCGTGACGTTTTATTATCATTTTTACGTTTACATCATACACCAACACGAATGGTATTGGCCGGTGTTGGTGTTGATCACGATGAGCTAGTTAAATATGCTGAAAAATATTTTACAATGCCAGCCACATGGGAATTGGAAACATTAAAAAATATCTCTGTCAATTCAGTTGATGATTCAATTGCACAGTACACCGGTGGCGAAGTGAAAGTAAGTCTCAAAGCTGTCCTTATAAATTCAATTAAAAAACTCATTTTGTTTCTTGACAAAAATAAATAAATAAATAAATTTACAGGAAGAATGTGATATACCAGTATATGCTGGATCCGATTTACCTGAATTGGCACACGTTGTAATTGGATTGGAAGGCACATCACATGAAGATCCCGATTTTGTTGCCTCATGCGTATTGAACTTAATGATGGGCGGTGGTGGTTCATTTTCAGCTGGTGGACCGGGCAAAGGAATGTACACACGTCTTTATACAAATGTTTTGAATCAACATCATTGGATGTACAGTGCAACAGCATCAAATCATGCATATAAAGATACTGGATTGTTTTGTGTACATGTCAGTGCACCACCACAATATATAAATCAAGCAGTTAAAGTTATAACACATGAAATGATTGCGATGGCATCATTGCCAGGTTCAGAAGAACTTCGACGTGCCAAAACGCAACTTCAGTCAATGCTTTTGATGAATTTGGAGGCAAGACCGGTTGTTTTTGAGGATATTGGTCGACAAGTGTTAGCAACTGGTAAACGAAAGAAGCCAGAAGAATTTATCGAAGCCATTGGTAAACGATTCGATTGTTGAATTCAACATTCCAAAAGTTAGAAAATAAATTGATTGCGTTCGTTTTTTTTTTGTTTTTTCCATAGGAAAAATAACAGCTGAAGATGTACAGAGAGTAGCAAAAAGATTGTTATCTTCACCGCCTTCGGTTGCAGCCCGTGGAAATATAAAAAGCATACCACAGCTCAAAGACATACAAAATGGAATGTTAAATCTGGACGGAAGTTTTTCGAAATTGAGTCGGCTACCGAATCTCTCGTTATTTCGGTAGATTTAAATTTAAGTAGTTATAAATAAGCATCCGAACGTAGGGTAGTGTTTTTGACAGTCATCGATATATTGATGACAGTTTCAGGCAAATTTGCCATTTTTTGTGTAGAATATGCGCAAAGTTCTATACAAAGAATGCTCAGTTGCAGATCTCAGCTTTTTGTATAGAAATTACCCGCGTTTCGCACACAAATAAAGCAAATTTGCCAAGAACTGTAATCAGTGCATCGATGACTGCAAAAATACTAGCCTTGGCATGAATATATTCAACGAATGAAATCTTCAAAAATGCTCTCAATCGAATTGATGCGCTAAAATGAATAAAAATAATATTCAATTCAAAACCGATCGTTTTCTTTTCTCGTCTCATTCATACTCCGTTTGCATAAATTCTTTATCGATGTTTTCAATCAATAAAGTCTCCTGGCTATAATCGCACCAATTCTTATCTGTTTCCAAGCAGACAGCAGTTATTTTGGTTTTGGTTAATCGCTCTGATATTTCTTTAAGTCATCAGATTTACCGGCTAGTCATAACAATGCAAATAAAAGAGATGAAAATCAAACATGAACGAAATGGAAAAATTGTTTTGAAATCAAATTTATTAAGATTTATAGATGCGAAAATGAGCTGAAATAATCATAAAGGGAAATTCAGGAAGAATCAATGACAAAGTAAATAAATTTAAGTGAAAAAACTATTACAGTGATAGCGTGTAATGAATATCCTCCAGGTCGAATTTTATTATTCAAATGTATAGCTGGAAAAAAAATATTCGTTTCTCACCATTGTGGCTGTTCGCAAAAATATGGCTGTCATTCCATTAAATATTTTCCATTTTAATTATCTTTGAACGATTCGATCTGATTTGGTTGCATTTTTTTTTTTTTTTTTACTTTTTATTATTGTTATTATTATTCATTTTGCATTTGTTTTCATTTTGTTTGAAATTTCGATAGACTAAACTTAAAATAGTTTCAAAAAAAAAAAGAAAAAAAAATTCGACGCAAATTTGTCATTGTTGTTTCAATCTATTGTGGCTATTGGCTAATGTAAGAAAAAAATAATATATATTCGTATGAATTTGAAAGAAGATAATAATATTTTAACCAATTAAAAGAATCTCTTCATTTGTGTGTCTTCTTCTTTTATGTTTTGTGTTTTGTTTTCCTCTCCATAACGTTTTGTTTTGTTTTGTTTTTTTTTTTAAATGAATTCTTTGTGAATGGCTCGATGCCCATTTATTTTTTCATGTCATATAAATGGTAATATGCTTCGATGGCATGCTTACATAATCGAACACTTTTCATTTCCGTTGGCCTGTGGATCGCCTTGTTGATGATGTAAATCTTCGCCATATCGTAGACGAGTTGCTCGTGTGGTGAGTACTTTTCGTATCCGTTCATTGCAGGCCACCTCTTCGCCATCAGCATTCAATAGCTGAGTTTTGAGAACTTCACCAGGGAACCATTTTTGTTTCATGACAATATTGGCTGGTGGCTCATGAGTTGTTGATGTATCGGCTGACCAAACAGCAACGCATCCTTTCGCTTCGATTTTAACCGAACGATGAAATTTGAAAGTGGTTTCATTTTCACCAGCTGCACGTTTCAATTGCCAGGCACCAATAGCTATTTCTGAATCGCCTTTGTTGAATAATTTTACAAATTTACCCTCTGGGCACGATTCTTGAATTTCAATATCGCCTTTTGATGTGGACAAAACTGAAAAATCAGATGTTGCAATTTCATCAGTTTCATCCAAAAAAGTGCGCTTACGTTTGCCGGCACGTGACGGTGTACCACGGCCAGCTGGTGTTGATCGGCCAGAACGTCCAAACGATTGCGAAAACTGACTGTTCGATGTATTTGAAATGTTCAAACGTTCCTCTTCGCCGGCCAACAATTTGCCATAAGTTGCAATTTCCAAATCAAGTGACACCTTAATGTCCATCAAATCTTGATATTCTTGCAATTGTTGGGCCATTTCTTCGCGCAAACGACGAATTTCCGTTTCATCTTCGCCACGCAAACGTATTTGATTGTCAAGCAATGCTTCCAAATCTCGAATGCGTGCCAAATAAGTGGATGCTTGACCTTCAAGTTCGGAAACTCTGTCATTCAGTTGATTGATTTGATTGCGTGTTGAACGAACCTCTTCGATGGCAGCAGAAGCCGATGCACTTGCTCGTGCCGCTTCGCCTTGATAGTTTTTAATTTTGGCCTCATACAAAGCATCAACTTCAGCACGATTGGATTGCATTTGTGATTCATATTGTTCACGCAATTCACGCAATGATTTTTGTAATTTGGCTTCGTATTGTTCAGACAAACGGCCATCAATTTCACTGATCTCAATCATTGTACGCTTACGTGTATCATTCAATTCTTGAACATGAATTTGGTTATTGAATGTCAATTCTTCGCGCAAAGATTGGGCAGTGTTCTCAGTTTCAACACGAGCCAAAGTTTCTTCTTCCAAATTCTTACGCAGTTCATTAAGTGCCGCCTTCAATTTGGCATTCTCGTTCTCAACTTCCTTGAGATCGTCGATTGCCTTCTTTTTATCGGCAACACTTGAATTGTATTTCGATAGCAATTCATTGTAACGATGTTCGTATCCTTGAGCTGCGTTCAATTCTTTGATTTTCTTGTCCAGGCGAGCCTTCAAATCAGCATTATCTTCGAACAAACGTTTAGTGTCGATTTCCAATTTGGCTTTTTCTTTTGCAGTTTCATCCAATACTTTACGTGCATCGGCCAATTCCGATTCGAACATTTGTTTGATGTTCGTCTTTTCTCGGGTGTGTGTTTCAACACTCGTTTGTACCTATTTACATGAATCATACAAAAAAAACGATGAAATAACAAATTTAATAAATTTTCATTTTCAAATTACGTCAGCACTAAATAGATATATATTTTTTTTCTTTTTTCGGATGACAATTAAAAAGGCTACTAAAAATCTGTATATTTTCGAGTGAAAACAAAAACGAAAAAATAATAATAATAATAATAATAAATGAACAAGCAAAATAAAAACACACTCACCTCATAGCTCAAACGAGAATTTTCAGTTTCCAAGAAACGGACACGATCGATGTAACATGCCAAACGGTCATTTAGGCTTTGCAATTCAACCTTTTCAGCGATACGGCTATGGCGCGTTGGGCTGTATATCATTTAACCGCCAATAGATAACAAACAGCAAATATGTACCGAAAAGTTTGGTTACCGATCACCGGATAGAACAAAACAAGAAATAAGAAATTGGGAAAAAAACACAATTTTAATGAGAAAACTTTTTTCGCACAAAATCATTTCACATTTCCACATAATTTCATTGAATTTACCAACCTTAGTGGGCTTTGCGGACGAGGATTTGGTGTTGAAGTTGATTTCGGTACAGTTGGCGTCTGAGAGCGGCCCGTATGCTTTGTTTTTGAAGCCATTTTATTGAATTATATTTTTCAATTGATTCACTGTTTATGGAACAAATATTATAACGCTCAAATAAAATTTACACAAAAATTATTCACGTAGTCAACACTTGAATTTTTTCTGACACACAAAAAAATAATTGTTTATCTTTTTATTTTTTTAAAAAAAAAAACGAGAAAATATATCTTGTAAATCACTAGGTTATTTCAATTATTATTCTCTTTTGCTTGCTCGCACGAAATTCGCCTTTTTCACTATTCTGTGAATTTGTTGGTTATTTTTCACTATTCAACACTGTAATACTGCCGCAAAATGTAGACGCCTGACGCGCTTGTATCTTACTTACAAACAGAATATGTATTGTAAAAAATGGCTCCCTTGCTGAGTAATTTAGCTTTCAGCTCATGTACGAAACATTCAGTCAATTTGAATCGGTTAAACGGTATGATGGTGTGCGTTTATTTTGAATACTGTTCTGTATATGTGTTGCATTCACGGGTATACACTTCGGCAATGGCAGTTTTTAGTGTCCTTTGAATGTGTTTGTGCTGTGATGAACGTGTATTAATGTATATGGAATGTATAAAATGTGTATGCCACAACTGAAAAAAGTTTAACGCTCGAACGGATCATTTGAATGCACCGGTGTTTTTATGCATTAATATATGTGCGATGGCATTTGAATTCCACAAACGGTTATTATTAAGATAAATGAACATTTTGTGTGTGTGTGTGTGTGTTTATTAGCCTGTATATTCAACAATATGCATATGTTTAACATTACATTTCCTTTGAAAATGGTCAATGGTTTACAGACTGAACTTCATTACCGACCGTTCCATCCAAACTCAATACATATTGTATTGAATTTTATGTTTGACATCGTAAAACGTTTAGAATTCAAAATGTTTATTTTGTTTTATCGCTCAACACACAGACCTTTGTACTTTATACATTTTAATGGAGTGTGAAATATCAATTTGGGACATGTGCACTGTGCACACATGAGCATTAATCACATTTCATGAATCCATTATGCGAGTCGATAAATTTTCAATTTAATATTCCATTATTGTTATTCTTATTATTTTTGATTTGTCGAAGAGAAAAACAATTGCGAATTCAAAATGATAAGCATTCAGTTAAAATCGAATCGAATTTTAAATGGAAATCTCATGGGTGTGGTGTTTTCATGTTTAGTTCCGTATCTGAATTTTTTTCGGGGAATTTGGTTCATTCTTTATTCGGTGGCACTTATTTTTTTTTTCTTTTTTTAAGTACACTCATCGACGCATATGTGTGGGACGATGAGCATTTTGTTTGGTGCAATTATATTTGAACATAAGCCAGTTCAAGATACAGAACAATAACAGTGCATTCATTCAACGAGAAAATGAGGAGAATGCCAGAAATCAAACAAATAATATTCATTGCAATGAATAAATATACATTTTGATCAGTATACAAACATATATAATGATTGGCCTCGCACGCTCTGCTTTCTCTCTCTCTCTCTTTTCCTCTATTTGTACTGCTTTTGAATTTACTTACGAATTGTCATGATTTTACTCTCGTTAACATTGAATAAATCATATTCTAATGACGTTTGAATCGAGCCAAATGAAAAAACACAAATGTCCTTTTTCTGAAAGAATTAAATCAATTTATTGGCATTGAAACTTCAATATTTAAAGCAAATATAACAAAACTCTAATGAGATACAGCAATTCACCTGTCAAAACTCAATTAATAACATTTTAATATCATTTTCGCTATCATGTACAAAACTATTTTGGTTGAATAGAATTTTTTTTTTTTTTTTGCTCAAATTAAATTCGATGTTGATTGGGTTCGGTGCATTAGACGTTGGTTCATCAATGCTGCCGTTAAAATTTGTCGGTTTTCTTTTTGCGATCCAAATGGATCATATCCATGGATGGAAAAACGATGCTCGAATTTGGTATTTTGCAATTGAAACACATCTATTTCACGTTGTGCCGGGCAACCGCTTTGTTTTAAAATGCCTTTTACTTTCCATATTGGCACAAATTCGGGTGTTCGGTTCGGTGTGTTAAGATTCCTGGAATTAAGAAATAAGAACAAAAAAATATAATGACAGGCAAATCAATGAACTAAACACTGGAAATTATTGATATCTGAATTTATTCTTACATTTGCACATGAGTACCACCACAACGCTCGTGGCCAACATTAAGTAAATTTGTTTCCATGATGAAATTGGATTTTGGCCTCAGAATTATTATCAAGAATAAGTGAATTGAGCAACAGATGACCGATCACAATGGATAGCGACTTGCAACTGAAACCATAGTTCAGCCGAGATAATTATTGGATGTCCTAACGTGACACAATCGACAAAAACAAACGGAACAAATCCCGTAAACAAAAGAAAAAATGTCTTAAATAAACAAAGAATAAACGGAAAAATACAGACATAAAATAACAAGTGAAACTATCTTAATTCGAAGAAATCACTTTTTTTTTATCGATATATTGTACATTTATCAGCAGTGATCAAATTTCACAAGGCATGCATTTTGCCCCTTTTCGTTTATGTTTTATGTATATATTTTTTATTAGCTTTCTGTTTTACCGGCAATGTTTTCATTCAAATAAAAAAATAAATAAATTTAATGGATTTGCCTGTTTCCATTTTTACACCGTATTGAGTACTCAATCAGTGCAATGTGATCCCATTTATAGCATAATTGATATCGCATTGGCCGTTATTTGCTTTACCAGAGATATTCTCTATTGTCCGGTAAAAGAAATACAAGAAGTTGCCAACATGTAAAATTTGAATGACAGACAAATCAATGAAATATGCCTTTTGCCCACCGATTTATTGGCAAATGAAATATCAACACTGTCGATATACATACCTTATTTTGTAATGACATGTCACAAGACAAAACAATACGTTCAACGATAAATACGAGATAATGAGATTCTTCTGGGATGGTTCGTTTAAGTTAAGTTAATATTTCAAATTTCGAACACATTATCGGAACTTTATTTTTGAATGCTTATTATTCAAGGAAATAAATGAAGAACGTATGACAAATTTGAATAGGCGTTGAGGCTCAGGTGTTTTGTCGATCAAATGGAATTTTGTCGAGACTTTTGTCGTATTTTTATCAATCGATCAATTGATATAAAAGGTCTCAAAAATATAGCATCATCAATCGAATTTGAATTTCCCTTCGAAATGGTTCTCAATCATCGGGTGACTGGAATCCTGATTACAGGTCTTATACTCTGTTTGGGTTGTCATGCTGATTGTGGTGCGAATAGCAGGAATTGGCGTCGGCCCAGCGGTACTTTTTTCGGACCAAAAGGTTTGGATTGTCTATTTATTTTATTTTTTTTAATGAGATTGTGTAAGGATTGAAACATTTGACTTTAATGCCATTTTCAATTGCCAGTATGCCGAATTAATATAGATCGTTTAGAATATACACCCACTCAGCCCATGTATGCTGAAGTACCCATTAGACCGAACAGTGTTCATCAAATCTATCCAGTCAATCGTAATGGCGAAATTTCTTTTGGTGGCGATAGATCCGTCGAAATCGATTGTCCGAACGGATTTGCTTCGAATCCAAATTTAAAAACAATGGTCGTTAAATGTGATCATGATGATATTGTTTTGACAAAAAGTCCAAATCATCGTGTTCGCTTTGAGGATTTACGATGTGCCGGAGAAGCATTGGCTATGACAATGATCAGAAAAGAAAAATGCGCAATGGGTAAAGGAATTCAAATTGAATTTGGTTTTAAAGTCGGCACCATTTGGTTACCAAATACGTTGGCCTGTTTTGATTCAAATGAGAAGAGAACATATTGGGTTCGTCATCAACTTTTGGAAAGCAGCACACATTTTCAGCATAAAGTTGAACGTGTTGAATTTGCTGGTGCTGAATTTTTTGATAGACTCAAAATGAATGCTATTTACAGTCCATTGGGTCAATTGGATGGATTCAAAACTCGGCTTGGTCAGAAAATGGCAAATGAATTGATAAGTGTTGATAGAAATGGAATCCGTTTACAGGTGAATAAAATATGAAAACATAATAACTGCACCAAAAAATTCATATTGTGTAAAAAAATGAATAGGGATTTTGTAGGCGTGAAAAGATTTTGAATGAACTTGAATGCCAAATAATGATGTGTACATTCAGTTGGACATAGAAAGTCTTTTTGACATATTTGACACAATATGAATTTTCTGTAGCAGCCTTGGGTCCACCAACAGTCCGAATAGCTATAAATAATTTTTTGTGTTGTTTTCATGGAACAGAGGGGGCATCTATCGGCTGTAGTTGAATATCCATTCGGACAGCAACAGAGATCAATGTCGCATTGGGTTTTGGTAATGCCACAATGGAATATCATTAATAACGAGGGCGGTAATTGGCATACATTTGAAATTAATATTCGTTCGGCGGTCAGTGAATCGCAAATCAATGCTGAAGTATATTCTGGAACGCATGGAACACTGAAGAAAAATGGCATCGAATTATATGCATCGAAATTTTCAAAACAAGTACCAGTGCCACAATATTATTACAAAATCCTAATGGATCATCAAAAGAAAAGCGCATTCGTTGGAATTGTTGTCAATGATCCATTTGCAAATGCAACGGAAATTAAAAATATTTATAGCCGATTGTGCCCGGATATTTACAATCAAGTTGATGCTAAACTCTGGAATCACGAAAGATTAAATCCAAAATATGGATATGCATTTGCTTGCACTTTGAAGGATTTTCTTGGCAGTGTTCCCGAATTGGCTGAACTAATGAAATATTCAAACTATAGTCTCATGAAATTCAACTCATATTTCCCGAAGTTCCAACCAAGGCGAAGTCAATCAGCTCCAGAGTCCCGAAGCCATCGCAGGTACGATGACACCTTTAGTGGATATACATCGTCAAATAGAAGAAGGAATTTTGGTTAATCAGGGCCAGTGAATTAATTGAACACCACTCTATCAAAGCTGTCCCTAAAACTTTCGATCGAAAATATTCCGAGTTTTCGGAATATTAAAAAAAATTAAATTAAAAAAAAAAAATAATGCTATTTTACGTTTTACTATTTGTCGTATTGAACTTGAATATGTAAATTAAGCAATAAATAATTCTTGAATTTTGAAGAGAAAAATAAAAATATACTGAACGGCATAAATTATCTGTGAAAATCCTCACGTTCGTCTGAAAACCGTTTTTAATTCATAAATAATTCACAATTAAATTAATTTACATGACTGTACACAAGACTGGTTGTAGCGTTTAGAAATGTCTATCCATTACCACCAGCACAATGCTACATGTACGCTGGTTGATATTACATGATGCGACAGGCTTTGGCACAGATATAGGAATTTATCGGAATTGGGGCCAAATATGAGCGAAAGTATAGCACGCAATGTGTTACAGCTTAGTACATTTGATCGCTTGAAGCCAAAAACGGATGATGCAATGTTTATTCATTTGAAAATCAGTTCCGATTTGCCAATGAGTATTCAACCAGAGTCGAGAATCTTTTTCATTAGAATGCATCACAAATAAGTAAAAGATATTGTGTACATATTTTCTGTTGAATTCTCTGGAACGA
>GL501541.1:1686657-1696728 GCA_000149185.1 Mayetiola destructor
AATTGAAATAACACAAAACAAAACTCATTAATCAATTTTGTCGCATGTGCCTGGTACACAAAGCAATGAGTTGTGAAGGCATCTCATGTAAATGAATATGGTGCGACACACGACACATGTGCAAAAATGGTCGCATGCACGGAAATCCTATAAAATCATGGGTTTTTCGGTCTGTTGAACTTTGGAATTGGATAAATGTTTATACAAGAAAAAAGAATACACTAAAAATCACATTGAATATTCAATTGATAAATAAATTAAAAATCACTTGAGTTCATCGGCACTCACAGTCAATTCTCAAAATGAAAATCCCACATTTTTTCCCAGATTTTCTCATTATGACGATTTATCTATTTAATTTCAAAATAATAAATTATTGAATCGAGAAATCTTTTGAAAGTGTCTTTGATGTCACTGGAAATTTCATTGAGAATTATCTTTACAGGTCACAGGCATGATGATGCGGCAAAAAATAATAGTTTAGTTTTACTATCAAATTTTAATTTAGAATGAAATTCTCGTTTTCGAATAGGATTTGTTTTTCCCCCAAACACCGGTAACCTGTTGTGAGGAGACTTTTATTCAAGGTATCCGGTCACCATTGAGTCATTTTAATTTATTTTAATTACTCATTGTTCACTGTTCACATATAAAATCTTTGGGCTTTGATTTGAATATCTTGTGGTTATATCGAAAATAGAATTTTAGTACTTTAAATTGTCCCTATTCAAAATAAACATTGTCAATGACACATATAATACGTTACATCGTTCACACATTATTGGATTCGTTGTTTGCTGTATTTCAATGCATAAAAATAAAGATGAAAAGATCCCCGTTGCATTTGTAATCATAATAAAATCAATTTAATCGCAAAAAATCCCCAAATAATATTTTCTCTTTATTTTTTATTATACATATTATAGAAAAAGCTCAGCCAGTTTACTTACTACCATCAAAAAAGAATGTTTTTTTATGAGAGAATTCAGGAGAATTGCGGTTAAGAAACGATGAAAGATTAAATTGAAATCGAAAGTGCATGCCTACATTTTGTGCGGAAGAATAAATTATAAAATGTATGCCAAAATAAGTTTTCAACAGAAGCATCACGAACGTAATAAATTCAAACGAACGGAAAAAAAATAATCAGCTATTATTATTCGAGAGATTAATATAGTGACGATGCGGAATAACAATGAATGCAAACAACAAATCGGTGAAAAAACCAAAACACAATAAACCCCGAATGCCCAGAATGCCTAACATACACAATACACACAAGCATTGAAAGAAAAATTCCCCAACTTACATATATTCATTCACAAATAAATTTACCCGATAATTTTTGATTGTATTCGTCTGGTTTTTCTGTATCGATTAACGATGAAAGTTCATGCATAAGAAATATTTCAAGTATAAATGTATTCAACAGGCTGCTGAACTCTTTTTCACAACGAATTCAGTCTATCAAACGGCATAAGGCCATACATATACCATACGACACGAACCGATGCACGTTCGTATTGTTTAACTTGTGATTCTCCTTTGCACAATGTTGATGAATTTTTTCGAGTGGGGATACATTCTGGCTTTAAGCTATAAGTATCCCACAGCCACACATTATACCAATCATTCAACAATTTCAGTTGTTTGTAAAAGCATTGCCCATTTTAAATTCAAGTTTCAACTAGCGGCACTTTATATACGCACATCAAAGAAAAACGAGACACACTTTCGTGTATTGGGCACATTGAAAATACCATTGAATATTGAACATACAATTTGAATTTCACAATATTGTGAGACTATTGGTTCAAGTGAGATTTCGGCGAATAAAAAATTAAGAAAAGAAAAAAAACAGCCGACAACAACAGTGAAGTGCTAATTGAATAAGAGTTTCGAAAAAAGATAATAATCAAGTGGACACAAAACGAAGAACTCAAAAAAAAAAGAAAACAATAACAAATTAAAGATAACTGAATAAAGTGTTTCTAGGAAATTACTCAAGTGACAAAATTCAAGAAGAAAAGATAAAGCGAAAATTTCAAGAATCAATCCATCTTTGACATTCGCGGCAGTTGTATCAAATTCAAATTATACATCAATTAACAAAAACGACACAATGACAAAGGGCATTGGATATATTTGTGGAAAAGCATTGGCCGGTGCACGTTATGAAAATCGCCTGGTAATTGGATTAACTCAAGCTATAAAAACTCTTTCAAATGATCCAGATGATACAATTTTTTGTATTTTGGCTCAACCAAAACTTGGAGACAGTGCAGCTCATATGCAAGTCATATTACTTGAAGCTTTCTGCTATGAAAACGGAATTTACACAATTAAAGTAGATGATTCGCAAAAATTGAGCAGAATTTTGGAGCTGCAAAAATTGGAATCGTGTGTTTTAATTCAACGCTATAAGCATGATGAAAATTCATCAATAAAATTGAAATTTTTCGATTTGGAAGAAAGTCTCATTGATTATTGTGAAGATCATTGGGATGCTCAACATAAACCAATTATTCGTCTACCAGATAAGTGAATCGTGTACTCTATTACAATAATTTATGATAATGAATTATAGAAGAAAAAGACTCTATTTTCATTTGAATGGAATATAATGCAAATTGATAGTGATGTATGTGCAGTCATCGACAGAATGTAACGATCACGATGACAATCAAGAAATGTAAAATACAAGAAAAGTAAAACAAAAAATTGAAGCGTAAAAACCAGCACAAACATGTTTTTGAGGTGTACGATAACGCGGCGAAAAAATCAGCACTGAGCAACACAGGACAGCGGTTTCAACAACATCAACAACAATGTGTAAAGTGACAAATAGAAAAATAAGAACGCATCTGCTTATGCGACCAGTCGCCAGATCCATAAAATTCAATGAGAATTTAAGAAAACACGTTTCGGTTAAGGTCTAACATCATTTGTAATTGCTAATTTAAGGATTTCGATGTAAAACAACGAAAATATATTAACTTTCAAATAAAATTAAAATGAACCAAAAAACAATATGGCTTGGCTCGCATTCATTTCAGCCTTGAAAAAAAATTTGATCTTTAGCTGCTCTTTCTTTCTCAATCTCTCCTTCTCTCTCTGTCTCTCTCTCTTTCTCTCAATCCCCGCTTGCAGATCAATAAACTGCCGAAAGGTAAAACTTTGCAAATGTCATTAAGAAGATTGACAAATGTTGCACTTTGCAATCGGTGAAGGTGGATCCATATGACTATTTCCGTTCAACATATTCGTGTACTTTTTATTTCGTCACAGTCAGGCATGTGATAAATTGTGTTTGCTCAAAATTATATTTAAAATCACATTTTCCTTATCTCGTCTTTCGTGAATAAACAAACAGAATCTCTGAGCTTAGAAATAATAATAGATTGGGGGCTTGTGATTGTTGCTTTTCTCAAGTACAATGCGTCTCACGACATTATATTGCTAAAAATCGTGGCTGCACCCAAATTGGATGAATATTAAAGTTCTGTTTTAAGGTTAAATGTCATCGGGCCAAAAAATCATAATCAATATGTGAAATTAGGGGGAAAAAAACAATAACATCATTAAAAATCTGTGAGTACACGAGTTTCGAATTTGCAACGCATCAACCTTATAGCTGACGACAATCGCAAATCGACATCAACGAAACAGAAAAAAAAATTGTAAACAAACATTTTGATTTGCGTTTATTGTTTACCAAAATGAATATGTACGACAATCACAATGGAAACCTGATGGTATTAAATTGATTTGGGCTCGGTTTGGTGGTGTTTTGGATTAAAAAATTTGGACTTTGGCAGAAAATAATTCATATTTTTTTTTCATTTTTAAAGAAAGATACGTGAAATTTGTCAAACAAACGAGTGTTGTGTGTGTACAACAAGCCATTGGCGTAATGCCATGAGAAAATACTGCACAATATTGTTATCGTCAAATGAAATGGGTCGTCAACCTGAAACGGAGCTTATTTTAATTCACTTTTCAAAACACTTTATTCTTTTCAAAATTTCCATTCATTCTGGAATTAAGGTGAAACGATGCGGAAAGTTTGAATGGGGAATTTTAATTTTCATTCAATATTCATACAACAAATCAGTGAATTAACAAGAAAACAACAACAAAACAATTGTATTCGACAAATTGTCGAAGCAAAAAAATTATTCTGTGAATTTCCCATTCAAATTTCATATAATTATCGTCTGTGTTTTCAGTTGTTGAGTGTCACCAGTGTGTATGAATCTTGTCAAGGCGGACAAATCAATTAAATAGGAAAAAACGTACGTATATAAATCAATATGCCGGCGCAAAGAGATAGAGAAAGAGATACATTGAAATATGCATTGTAATTCTGCACATCAGGTAAAGTAGCATGCTCTGTAATATACAATACGAGGGCATTTGCTGTAATTAAAAGCTACTTGCATCAAATATGTATATTCTTCAGAAATTCAAAAGTCGTTGTTCTACTACGGTAATCGATATTCAGCTATGTCTATCTACTTGTACACTCATTTTTTTTGATAGATTTTTTTTTTTCTTTACTATTTCATGCAAGGAACGAATTTCTTTGGAAGCTTAAAAAAAAAATATCACACAATCATCGTTTCAATAGCTTTAATAGTGGCTCTTGGACGCAGAAAGAAAATAAATATTGGACTGACACATGTTTTGGTATGCTCATAATTACGAAAATCGGGAATAACCGTTTCGTTAGATCCGTTTAAATTTCCTAGCAATCGAGTTTTGAACGAAAATGAAAAAGATATAAAAAAGCAATAAACACGAGTGGCCAAAAATCGGCTAAAAATTTTTTTATTGAGTCTAACGATGATTCATCAAATATTTATATTGTACGATGTGTCGATAAAGTAAAATTAACATTGATAATGGCTAACGAGAAAAGGTTACGTAAAATGTGATTTCAATTAATTCGGTATGAATGCGGTTCGTATCCATTGAATACTGGTCAGGAAGATTAACATCCGAAATTGATGCTTCTGTCCGAATAGTATTTTCAATATTCGATTTATAGGTTTTGTTTCACTGAATCAATTTGAAAATTCCATTCGATTTTATTTAAAGCAATTTATAGCAATTGACTGTATAACATAGACCGAAAATATCCGGCTGTTTGTGACGTAAATTGAGTTTTGGCGGTCCGTCTCTTTGCCAATACAATTTTTCTGCTTCCTTGCATTCTGCGTATATTATGATGTTGGCAAAATTTATCAGTTGAGAAATTTACGTCGCATATGTACATTATACATTTAATAATAAGCTGTATACAATATCGATACGGTCATGGTCCATGGTTCACAAATATCATATGTATAATAACGTTAAAACACATATTAACTTCTCCTTTTTCAGTAAAATGAAAGAGTGACAAAAGCCTTGGAATGAATTTATCAGCTCCCATTCATCGAAGCCCATGATATATATACACGTGCACTTTCGTAAAGACCTTCTTTCAAACCGTCCGACCAGCAACCAAAGGTGACATACTCACTTTTCTTTTTTAACGAAACATCGAAACACAAATAAAACACACTGGGAATCCCCATGCTCAGCATGCATGTCGCATATCACATATCGCATATCGCAAAGATATGGAATTTATTTGAAATTATATTCAACGAAATGGAAATGAATTCGAAAAAAGAAAAATGTTGCGTCCGCTTCAAAAATATCTTCAACTGGGGAAAAAATTAACTTTTTTTTTTTTTGGAAATTCAAAGCATTGGAAATGTTAACGATTTAGCGACAGGTTGATGGTTATCTTCCAATATTATTAACTCACTATGTCACATGTGTGTGCACATTTGTGTGAATGAGAGCTCCTCTTGCAAAACACGGAATATAACGTTTTTTTGTTTTCTTCTTTTCTTTAATTTTTTGTTTTTACGTTTCATCCGAAGTGGATTTAACGGAAAAAATCATGTTCGGTTGAATCTTTGATTTTCGATTGAATTTAAATCAATGTATATGTATCATTTGATCAATTGATGTTGAATAAGTGGGGAGCCGCCTGTGATAATAACAATAAAATGATAACACATGTTTTATGAATTGCGTGAACCGGCAACACGTTCAACATTTTACATGTGGAATTGAGCACGTATGTATCGAATGACGCGCAAAATTTAGTGCTGGCGTCTGTACTCGAAACGTGATTTTGTTAATTATTATTATTGTTGCGTTTAAATCATTTTTCAGCAATCAAAAGATAAATGTTCTACATTCCTGAGGCTCGATCGATGAGTGAAATTATACAAATTTAGGAAAAGCGACGCAATTCAGTAATTATGTTGTATTGTGAAATTCGTATCCCAGCGGAAAATTGTCACGTGTTATGCACGTAGTATATGTATATGTTGTCGTGGGCCGTCATTCCTTGAGAATATACAATAAATTGTTTTTTATTATCGGTTTTCGTTCAATTTTTCATGATCAATTTTATACGTTTTCAATTTTTAACGCCCAGATTGCTGAGGCTCAATTTTTCAATGAATGATGCGAGAGATCAATTTCACTCTCAAATATCATTTCAATAAATTAGACTTTTGATTGATCGAACAATTCAGTTGATTCAAAAGCAGACAATGGCAGCAATGAAAATGAAAAAAAGAAAAAAAAACAAACAAACAACAAACCAATGACATACATCTGTAGTGTCTGTACGCAGAATTTCAATGATTGATTTATTTTTATTAATTTTTTTGCGTTATTTTTGCATTTCAAATGAAGTAAATAATTGTGGCAACAATTTTTTTTTATTATTTTAAGAAAAATCTTTCTTTCAATTTTATTCAATAATAAATCGAGCAATTGTTTATTTGTCATAATCATAAAAGATATTTCTTCCTTATCATCCTTACAATTTCAAAGTGAATAGGAAAAGATTCATTGTTTCATATCTTAAAATACCAAAATTATCATCTAACTACTATTTGGACGACTAAAACTTTTAAACATTTGTTGAGCAAACAATTTGAATAATATTTATTCGTAAGATAAGCGATCCAGTTTTTTCATTAAAAGTGCATTCCTTTTTTGTTAGTAGCTACGAATTAATTTTAAAACGAATTATTCGTTGTTCAATTTTGGAAAAGGGAAAACACATGTTCTATTTATAAGAGATCCACTACATGAATTTATTCGAAAATGGTTATTCAGTTACATTTAACATTTTTTTTTTCGCCGAAAAAAAGAACACTGAATTGCGTGCCATATTTATTTTGTTCCCCATTATTCGATTTGTTGCGCATTTAATATTGCATTTCGGCACTTGGCACTTGGGTTAATAGTTTTATATTCAATCAAAACAAATGAATGATGGCTTGTTGCGTGGTGTTCAAAGTGCATACATTGAACATTGAACTATGCATACATAACATGTTATTTTCACATGGACAAATTGTAATATGAATGATGTGATCGGCAAACAGCATCACAAAAACCAAATTTGAATCATCGAATGTCCTGTTATTGAGCGCTGGTAAATGGGTATTTCACCTTATGAATTGGGCATACAAATGCTGTGTTGTTCATTCACATTGTTCGATTTTTTTTTTTAATTCAGTTCAAGATTCGGGAAGTTTGATTACATTATAATGCGCATTTTGCCATGTTGTTTCGCAAAAATTCACTAATAAATCTTCTTCAATGGATGTCGATGACACTGATCGATTAAAAACTCGTGTGGATTGTTCCATTGCCACATCATTTTCATTACTATCGTTTGGTTGATATTTACTTATGAGTACACATGTCACGTTCGTTGTTAACGTATCCAAAATTTGGCCTAATTTTCGGCTATCGTCCACTTTGATAATGTAAATTCCATGCTCATAGCAAAATGCTTGCAATAATACTTCATTCATATGGGTTGCACTATCGCCACGTTCTGGTTCAGCCAAAAAACAAAATAGCGCATCTTCCGGTGTTTTTGATAATAATTTTATTGCATTTGCAAAACCAAGTGTCACACGATGTGCACGTTTTGCTAACGATAATACCGTTTGCACTGTTTCACCTATCGATTTCGTTTCCATTATTTCGCATTGCACCATTTTCAATTGAAATTACTTATTAATTAATTATATGTGGTTTTATCGGTGATTTTTCAAAGGTAACTATTTTGAATTTGTCTTCAATTTTCTTATATTTTCACTCTGACAATCAGCCCGTTTCTTTTTTAATCGTTTCTTCTTTTATGCGGATCGTTATATCAATGCGCCTTGTTCGATATGCAAACAATGCTTGACTGACTGAGCTGTTCTCAATTTGGATAACAAATTAGTGAAACCGTTTCAACATATCAAATTCGAATCATATGTACTATCATTTCTCCTACTCTATTCATTCTTGAGTTTTGTTTGAGCTATTGTTAACGATTCGTTACCATTGCTGTTTTACAAAAATTTTATGTATTCGAAACTCTCGTGGGAAATAATCACTCAATTAAAATGCTCAAATTTTTCGAATTCCATTCATTTATGTCTTTTTTTTGAGTGGTTAAGTTAAATTCAAGGTAAGTAGATGGAAAACTAACTGATGGAACTGGCGCCTATATTTGGGCATTTTTGAGCTCGTAAAAGCTTTGAACTTTTGAAAGCTCTATAGCTTTCGATGAGCATGTTTGAGTTAATTGGAAAGTATTTTTACTTTTTTCATTAGATCAGTTGAAACTAACAGTGATCTGTGTGACACAGTGTCAAATGCCTAAATCTTAAAAAATTATTTCAACATTAAGATTAGACAATGTACGTTACATTATTGTTGTTTTTATTAATTGAAATCAATATTTAATCATGTGATTGTTTCTGTCTATGTTCTGATCTTATTAATTTCGTCGTAATTTTTTTTTCATTTTTTTTTTTCAATCAACCATATGATCAGCCAAAATCGAAACTCACATGACTTGATGAATCTCCGATCGATGGAATCGTAAAAGAAAATCACTTTATAATCATGAATTTTCTGTCAAAAAGACGCCAGACTCTTGATTCGAATGTCAGGCAAAAAGAATATACATATAATATGTACTGAATACGAACTTTCTTTCCAATAGATTGTAAATCTGTCACATTTGAATCGATTCGACATAGCGATTAGGGAATCACATTCGAAACGGTCACCAATTTTAATTTATAGCTCAAACTGAAAGAATTTTTTGGGAAAAATTCATGACCTATCTTCTGATGCCAATGTTTTTTTTGTTGACAATATTATGATTATAATCAGGTTTCATGAATGACTCATTAAGACTCAGAGATTCGATGAACCTGACCTTTCTCTAGTCACAAATATTTTCAATGGCGAAAAAAACCGTCAAGAGAAATTATACAAAAAAAAAAGAAAAAAAAGAATGAAATATGAAATGATTGGCATAATTAAACGATCGATGCGCGCATTAAATTCACACATGACGCATAATTAGGAGCCAGTTCCGTTACGGTAGCTCCACTGTTTGCTACATGGAATTATGGGCATAAAATAAAGACCTTGAATACATCGAACCAAATACCGGTCGTGAATAAAGGTCTCGTCTTCAGTTTCGATATTCTAAAGAGATTGTAATTTATGGAAAACGTTGTGGTACACATCAGTGAATGTCGTGACATGAGGTTCCGAAAAATTATATACAATGAAAAGCTCATTAGAAATGGAGAAATTGAATGCAAAACATCTAATGCGACACCATTTTTCCAAAATTCTATTGATTTGATTATATTATTATTCGTTGATCCGAGCTACAGATAAATTTGTGGCGCATGATCTCATACAATTTATCTTCGCATTTTTCTCAAAAAGAATAACGCTCCAAAGTTCCAATTTAAGTTTGAATTGAGCTCAAGCAAAAAAGAAATGGTAAATTATAGAAAAAATCTTAACATTCGGATTCGAATTTTAATTCATATATACATATAAATACTTTATATGTATATTGCATATTGAAAAAATGAAATCGGAACCGTTGTGTCTCTTTCCCTCTCTTTCTCTTTTTCTCTCTCCTTCTCTCTTGCTCTTTTTATCTCTCTCTCTCTCTCT
>GL501541.1:1730091-1752825 GCA_000149185.1 Mayetiola destructor
TTGGAGTAAGTCCATTTCGGATAATAATATTAATCAATCATTTCAAAAATAAATTTAGTAATTTTATCTATACTGAAAGAATCATTATTTTCCTATTATTTTAATATGATTACAGTTTGTTTCAATCGATAACGTAAGTCCATTTCAGATAATAATATTAACCAATTCAGTAATTTTATCTACATATAATGAACGAATTATTTGTTTCCCTTTAATACATTTACAGCCATGTAGATCTATAGTAAGTCCATTTCAGATAATGCTATTAACCAATCATTCCTAAAACAAATTTTGTAATTTTATAATGAGAGAATTATTATTTCCTCTTTAACACATTTACAGCGCTGCAGTACGTGCGTAAGTCCATTTCAGATAAAAATATTAACCAATCATCCCAAAAATAAATTTAGTTAGTTTATCTATAATGACAGAATTATTATTTTCTCTTAAATAAATTTACAGAGCTCTTCAGATAAGGTAAGTCCATTTTAGATAATAATATTAATCAATCATTTCAAAAACAAATTTAGTAATTTTATAATGAAAGAATTATTATTTTCTCTTTAATAAATTTACAGCGATCAGCGGCGTTTGTAAGTCCATTTTAGATATTAATATTAACCAATCATTCCAAAAATAAATTCTGTAACTTTGTATAAAAGAATTATTATCTTCTCTTGAATACATTCACAGGTTACTTTCGGGATAGTAAGTCCATTTCATATAATAATATCAACTATTCATTCCGAAAACGATTTAAGTAATTTTATCTATTCAAATGATTCAGTCCAAATATAAAAGAGTGCGCTTTATGGGCGTAAGTTTGATGATTTTATATATTTTTCTGAATTTTATAAATAGTCGATTCTAAATTTGTTTGTTTCAGACTTCTAAAATTTGCTGAAATGGACTTCGTGGGGGTCGTTAAAGCGTAAATTTTGTTTTTCCATCCTCATATAATTGCAATTATTTCTTTACATTTTTTATTCTATTTTTAGATACGCGTCACAAAATAGCAGGTATGTGTCTGACAAAATATGAATTTAAATTCGAAACTGATAAATATTCATCATCAATTAATTTTGGTTTGCAGTTGTAACTTCGTTCACAGAGCCCTGTTGTGTCCCAGAAGTACGCCTGAGAATTTGAAATCGTAAGTTCAATAATGATGAGCATAATTTAGGCCAATTCAAATACTTATTCATTTCTAATCCTTTTCATCAGATTGAAAGAAGAACTCCTAGAATTGAAATTACTTAAGTATATTTTTTTTCAAGTTATAAGCTGTAAGATACCAAAAATTCAAGTTTTCTTACATTCTTTACTTTATAGCCCTGCTGTGATTCTAACAAATTATGTTGGAGATACAAATTTCAATTTCGTTAGAATGTGTCACCAAAGGGTAAAAAATCTTTTAAATTCTTGTATGAAGGTAAAAAAGTGTACAAGCAGAGCCAACTGTGCTATGAGCAAGAACTAATTTTTTTTAACACGAATGGCATAAATTTACGCTAATAATAATTTGGATTAGTTCTCGTTTATTGCACAGATGTCGTCACCTAATAAAATTAATTTTTACCCTATGTGTGTCACTATCATTCAATGTAATAATTTTTTTAATACGAAATTGAATTGTTAACTTCTGATTTAAAGAAATAAAATATTTTCGAATGTTCACACATCGAATTAAAATTTTGTTACTAAGTCTATTTAATTGGCGTAGATAGGAACGGCTAATTTTCTCAGAGTGGGCTCCCAAAAAAGTACTTTTTCGATCGATTGATTCTGGGAATATTTTTATCAAAATATGTGCTCAATTCTTTAACTAATTGGAACTTTCCAAACTTATTCTCTATTTTTGTCTCAATCTGCTCATTGCTTTGAGTTCGTTCAGAACTTTCTAATCAGTTGGACATAGATCGAGTGACGGCTTATACGTTTGAGGGATCAACATTTGCTAAATGCTTAAGATCAGACAATGTTATTCGCGACAATGCATCTGCAGCAACATTGTCATTTACCTTGAAGTGTTCCATAACAAAATCGTATTCCATTTTTAGACTATAAACGTAAATTACAGGTTTATGATCGGAACGAACAGTAAAACTGGAGACGGGAGCAAGCAAGTTTAGCAAACAGCAGGCTTAGTTTTCTTAGAATAAGTAAGCATGTTCGGCCAACTGCTTCCCTGCTTGCTTGCTTACTGCTAATACCTGCTAGAAAAAAAAATTTGGATTTTTTTTTTCTTCAAAAAAATGGTAAGGGGTACGAAATTCTTTTCTTCCAAATCGATCTGGAATCGATGCCAAATCATTTTAAATGCTAAAAAATAGATTTCCTACTAATTTGAAGGCAGAAAAAATTGAGTTATTAAAGGATCTGTCTTTGAGCTTTAGTGGCCAAAAATTCTTCTAGTTGAAAGACTTCCATTCAGAAGAGTATGTAGTTTGATATTCGACCAAAATATGATTGCTTGCTGTGCAAGTACACTACCGTCGGAAAGTTTGGTGTCAAATTAAAAAGAACAGTTTTTCGTATTTTTCTCGTTCGATTTTATGAGAAATCGAATTTACTTGATACGGGAAGTTGAGCTATACAAATACCTTTACCTTATCCATTTACAAATTCAACGAAAGGAAAGAGGACCCCAATACCTGTCTTTTGACTTTCATAATTATCAAAAAAGTTCAAAGACAAAAACGAAAATCGAAGACAAAGCCAACTATAGCTGTTTAACGCTAATTTTCTATGCAAAACAAGCCATTTAACAGCTGTAGTTAGCTTTATCTTCGATTTTCTTTTTTGTCTTTGAACTACACTAGTTCCTACTCCAACAGTTTGAGCAGGTCTTGGGTATCTTTCGATTGCGTCTGTTTTGTTTTTGTTTAGCAAAATACCAATCGCCAAGCAAGTGTGACCAAGAAAAGTTACCTCAGGCTTTAAGGAATCGCATTTTTCTGGATTAATTTTAAGATAGAATTTATTACAGGTTTCAAAAACAGTTTTCACATATTTTTTTTTTAAATGTGCGCTTTCGGTATCGCCGATCACGATAATATCATCCATATAAAATGTATGATAAATTAAGTGTGTTAGTATAGATACAATCTGAGATGAAAATCTGAGATAGATTGAGATACGGTCGAATTTAAGGTTTTTTCATACCATTCAGATATAAATCTAGATCTATCTCAGAATGAAACAGTACATCTCACTTATTTTGAAGAGATTATTCAGATAACGTTGTTGAGGGAGATTTGGCTGAAATTCCGGCCTATTGCATGGGCACAATTCCTTTTGATATTTATGTTGGCCAAATGATAGCTGAAAACGACACCTATCAAATTGCCCAAAATAGAGATAATTCATAATTTTTTTTTAGTTAACATTTGACCAAAATAAATATCATAAGGTGTGGCCCCCTATTCTATTGTATTTGATTTCAAAATCTGAAATAAATCTGAGATTTTTTATTAATTTTGATCTGATATTTAAGATCTGGAATCTATCTAGATACTTTTTTGAGGCTATACTGACACACTATGTAATAATCTATGGAAAGTCTCACCATATTCCAATGTAAGAAATTATATCAATTTTATCAGCGGTCACAGTAAGTATTGGTTTCAGTTGATAACCAAACCGATTTGGTTGATATCACCGTTCACGAAAACATAATTCGTACACACGATAGACCTTCACTTTCATAATGTTTAATGGTTATATCAATATGAAAAATATAACGATGTCGTCATCAGAAAAATGGTAATCTTTTAATTCTTATCATACTGTTTATGGCCGGCAAAATGCATGTGATGGTATTTGCAAATATAATGGAGTGGTTTTCATTATTCAAGTATGCGCTAGCAAATGGATCGAATGTCACATTTGATTTCCAATTAGAGCTTGTGCTTTTCATTCAAACATCAAAATTATTCGTCATTTTGTTTGTAAATGTTTGTCATTAGTTTCGTTCTATGAATAGGAAGTGGAAGTTGCTCGGCTTAGTCCTTACTCAGACATTAACAGTGATATAAGATTTTTTTTTTTTTTGCATGCCAGTGAGCTAGGAACATTATTTTTGTTAAATATTCAATTAGTTGTGATCATGCATCGAAATGTGTTCAAAAACAGAAAATTCAAATGAAATAGACAAAATCAATTGGCTAATGTCTAATGCCAACACAATCCTATCTTCATCCAGATGATCCAAATCTGAACAATTGATTTCGATCGTCACAACATTTCCAAACACGGAAAGCAAACAAAAAAAAAAACAGCAACAATATTTTCCGATTACACAAAAGCAGTTTAATTCTCGCTTTTGAAATGCGCCAAATTAAAATTGTTTTGATGAGTGTGTTGTGTGTGTTGTGTCTACTTACAAATATCATCAATAATTTAAATCAAATTGTCTATTGTGCATAGGCCACTAGCTTTACTAGAAATTCAATCAATAAAATTATTTGCCTGTTTGACCAGATGGCTTTAAAACTGTATCAAAACCATATAGATGTGTATTTGATAACTGAAACGAAATCGCAAAAAGAGTCAAAATAATATCCAACAATTCCAATAGTTATCGTTATATAGTTCAACTAGGCGGTTTATTCAGAGAAAATAAAGGGGAAATAAACTTTGACGTGAATTCGAGGCAAATCGCTAGATTTTGGTGGTTTCGTTTTTTCTGAGGGTATCGAAAGTATTTTTCAACCGAAAACACAGATATCAGTTCACAATATAAAGTTGACTCAGCTAAGCACTTTTAATATAAAGATAAGACAATCAGCCCCAAGTCACGAAATTATATACAATCAAATTTTGAACAACACCAACCACCAACAGTCATATATCGACATGCAGCAAAACAGCAAAATATACAGAGCAAAAACATCAACAAAACAAATCAATCGAAAAAATTAAATTATTTATGAAGAAAAATATGTGTTTTTTTTCTGTTTTGAAATTGCAACCACCATTATCAGCCAGTCCATGATGTCAATAGGTCTTTGCATTGAAAGACACAACGTGCGAAAGCATCAAAGTTTTTTGGTTAAATAAATTTTGAATGGTTGGGGTTTTTTTTCTGTGCCGTTTGGATTTCATTATCTATATATTTAAAAAATAAGCCCATTGTGTGCTTCAGTTTTGATTTGAATGAAGAAAGTTTCACACAAAAACCAACAATCCAGTTTAATTTTATTTTCATATGAATTTTTAATTGATTGAGTTCAAAAAGCGTCAACATCACCTGAATTTCGTACTGAATAGATTTTCCTGTCGTATTACACTTGCATCAGAAAAAAATAAATAAATAATATCTACTGACACTAGGTGCTCCGGAAGCTAATTTAATTTTAAAACACAGTAATTCAAGAAAATAATAAAAACAAGAAAAAGAACGAAAACAATATAGTAATACAAAAAAAAAAAAAAAGAGCGGTGAACAAATAAATTGTAAAAAAAAAAAAACCGAAACATAAACGGTAACAATGAATTCGAATCGAAATTCCGATGAAAAGTTGTTGGTGCGTTATAAGAATGAAACGTTCGATTTAACAGATTTCGTGCACAAACATCCGGGCGGAAAGGGAACACTTACATCAGCAACACTTACAGATATTGATTATAAATTTGAAAATGCGATGCCACATTCGGATGCTGCAAAATATTTAATTAATGAATACAAACTAAATAATCAATCGAATAATAATCAGAAATGTTGTGATTGCATTCAAGCCAATAATAATAATAATGAGCCAAATGGATATCACAATGAAAATTTGAGCTGTCACAATGACGGGCATCAGTGTACGCTAGACAAAAATGGTCAAAACACTTGCGATAATTATAAACATCTTATCCAAACCGATGACAGTATGGAGGTAAATTATTTATTTATTCATTATTTTTTTTTATTTATTTATTTGCTATTAGTGAAATGGAATTCCTTTTGTTCAATCTTCAAAAATTGAATGTAATATCGATTGGAATTTAGCATTTAGTTGATTGGTCTAGAGGGATGGTTATGCAAATTGGTGGAATTGGTGACAATTACGCACACTGGGTTAACAAACCAGTTGATCGACCGCTGCGATTGTTCGATACAACAGCATTGGAAATGCTAACAAAAACTCCTTGGTGGCTGGTGCCATGTTTTTGGATACCGATTATCGGTTTCATTGCAAAAATTGGAATTAATCGGGCACATGCGATGGCTTACAGTAATGTAAGCTACATTTTCATTTATATTTTATCGTTTTTCATTTCTTATTAAAATGTCGAATTTTTCAGAGTTTCATTGTCCTTCAAATGGTTTTGGGTATTTTTCTATGGACATTATTGGAATATTTATTGCATCGCTTTGTATTCCATTTGGATCCGACGAATGCAAATCGTTGGGTGTGTACATTCCATTTTCTATTACATGGTTTACATCATAAGGTTCCGTTTGATCCATTTCGTTTGGTATTCCCACCGTTTGCAGCAACAATTTTAGCAACAATAATATATCAACCGTTTTCATTTTGCTCAAATCATCCACAATTATTGTTTGCTGGCGGTCTTGTTGGTTAGTTTTTCAAATTGGACTAATTGTCCATGGATCGATTCATTTGAATTTGTAAATGTAAATAAAAATTTGATTTTAGGTTATTTATGCTATGATATGATGCATTATTATATTCATCATGGTAGTCCGGCCGGTGGTCACATGTACTATATGAAACGATATCATTATCAACATCATTTTGTTCATCATGGTCAAGGGTTTGGCATAAGTACCTCAATATGGGACGAAGCGTTTGGCACCAAAATTCTTTTACGTAAACTGAAATACATTTTGAAATGGTGAGCTTCGGTTCAATCTTCACATTGATAAATGACATAGATATTGGGCATTCTTGAATGAGTCATAAATATAGTCCCTAGCATTATTTAGTATTTTAGATTTTGGTAGACAAAGCTATTCGCTATTTTTAATTCACATGTTTTTTTTTTCTTTAAATATCAATTAAATTATTTTTATTCAAGCAATATTTCAAATAATCCACTTTGATTTGAGCTAAATTAAAAACCGATAAGTACGAAATATAAATAAATTAGGGTGCAAAAAAAATTTGAACAAAAAAAAAACGATAAAATAATAATCAATTAAATAAGAATCTTTGTGATGAGTTTCATGGGATCGTCCTTTTTCTATTTTTCTAGCTATTTTTTAAAATAATATTTTTCACACTTAGCCCTGCTAAAAGAGAGTGTGTTTGTGATGAAGATTTGGTGTGTGTGTGTGTGGGTTTAATTTTCAGCCTTTGATGTTTTTTGCGTTAGTTGTCGCAACTGTGGAAATGTGGTTTTCGTTTGTGGTGGATGCAACCGTACAGCCAAACCAATAAATGGATCATATAATGATGCTCGTTCCATTGCATTTACCGTATAATGTTTAATGCGTTCTCGTTCACACCAATTGTTGGCACGATTTATCGATTCGCCTGGATCGATCAATGCATTAGAACTAGTTCGACTACTTTTTGTATGCATATTTGCAATTACTATCGCACATACCTAGATAAAAAAAAGAACGACGATAATTAATGATAATGATGAAGAGAAGTGAAAAAAATCGATTAGAACCGTCATGCGAAAGTGTAATGAACAACAAAAAAAAAACCAAACAATACAATAAATACTTCTTTTTTATCCTTGTTTTTGTCGATGTCACTTTTAATTCCAGCCAACATATCCAAACTGGCCGGTTCGCATGGATCGTATACAAGCACAAAGGCATCAGGAAATTGTAAATAATGCCGTGGAAGCTACGGATAACATGTAACAGAAATTTTATTTATATTATTTATGAAAAGAAAAACAAAAACAACAAAAGAAAAATGCCCAAAGCGAACATCAATTACCTGTACAGTTCCCTGTAAGCCTGCAGTGTCAAATATCCGTAATATATCGCGAGATCCACGGCCGGTGTCCACACTTGCAACGTAAGTATCTTCAATTGTCGGATGAAATTCCTATAGCAATGACAACAAAAAGAGAGAAAGAGAGAGAGAGAGAGGGAAACGGTGAGGTAAAAGTAATTCCGATTAGCGGGACATAATATAATATTATGTATGATAAGCGCAAATACTTACGGTATCTGGCGTCACATTGCCATAAATTAATTGCTCTAGAATGGCTGTTTTGCCGACACTTTTCATGCCACAAATCACCACTTTAGCTACTTTGGATGATTTTGAGGTAAGCATTTCCACCAATCACAATATTATTTGATATGTTTTAGAATTTATTATTTTAAGAATTTGGCGCCGTTTGAATTTTAATAAACACACATTAGAATGCTTATAATAATCGAACTGATTATTTACAAATAAGTACGATGATGATCGACAATATACAGAAATCTCTGAAATATTCAACGTCTTTGAATCAACCAATGAAAAAGAAAAAATGAATTGAAGCTAAACACTATTCTCACATTTTTCATTGGAAATTTTGTAGTTGATTTGTTTTTGTTTTAATTATTATCGAAAAATATTTGACGAATCGAAGGATTAGCCTATTCATTGGTAAAACTTGTAAAGAAATAAAAATTTATTCAAATTTTGGCTGGTTTAAGATTGCTTTCGCTTATTCTACCACTTTCATTGAACCATCTTACTTTGCATGGTAATTGGTTTCGTTTGTTTGTTTGTATCGCTTGGCTCTTAAATAATTTACGAAAACAATAGGCAATTTTGATGGTTGTGATAATGATTTGCTATTGTTCATCCGGTCGAATTTACAATTCGCATTCAGAACAAAATTCTATTGACCGAATTTATCGAAAGCATCAAAATGTCACACATAACAAAAAAACCGATAAACACTTGAACAAACAAAAAATTTTCATCATTTTTCCCACACTTAAAACTCAAAACACCTGTAAATCACATGCAAACAATACAATTATGCCAATACAAAATAATCAAACAGACTGCATATGCGTGCAGAAAGTGGAAATATTTACAGCAATATGAAATGTGAAAGTTTTCTTTATTTTTAATTTTTTCATTCTTTTTCGTTATCTTGCTGTTCAATGCCCAGGTGGAAGGCAAGTAAAAAAAAACACCAACAATCGTAATATGGTGGACGATTATTGAATGAATGTTGTTTATCCGAATGATTTGCCTAATATGGAATAATCGCTGGAATAAAGTTAGTGGCTCCATCTTTCGAATTTCGCATTAATCTTGAGGTGTAAACATATATAATCGATGCTTAATGTCATTCGTTTCATTTATTTTGATTTGATGCTGAAAGCGTTTTGTTTTCAATTTTCAAAAATTGCATATTCGGAAGTTTAAAATGCCACAATATTGGCTGTTAAAAGTTGAACCGAGCGATTTTCCAATCACCAAATTAAAAGCAGATGGGAAAGTAACGTGGGACGGTGTCAAAAATTTTCAAGCACAGAAATACATGAAAACCATGAAAATCGGCGACTTGGCATTGTATTATCATACAGAAAAAGAGCGTTCTGTCGTCGGTATAGCCAGAATTTCAAAGGAATACTACATCGACAAGGATCCCAAGTTTGGTGTAGTCGATGTGGAATATGTCGAATCTTTTACAAACCCCGTCACTTTGGATACCATTAAAAAGACGGAAAAACTGAATGCGATGACTATCCTAAAACAACCAAGACTATCAATTTCATCTGTAACAGCCGAACAATGGGATGTAATTAATGAATTGAGTCAAGAATAATTGTTTTTTTTCAATTTTTGTTGAATTGATGTAATTTTGTTTATTGGGAGCAAAATAAATTCTCTACACAATTACAAAATGTCCTTAAATAATTTATCGATTTTATTTTCTTTATTGAATGAAGCTCGCCATTGTTCAGCGCTCAATCGATAAGTGTCAACATGTAATTTATGGTTAATTAATTTACCAAATGGGCTTCCATTCAATTGGCCATGTTTTTCTGACAATTCCTTAACGATTCTTGCCTTTTGTTGATCACCAGCAGCATTGAACAATTTTTCAACAGCCCATGAACCATGCTTTGAAATTGCCATTGTTACATAGCATCCGTTCATGTGCCGAATTAATTTCTCACGTGACTTTTCACCAACCGCCTTACTGTCAATGAATGCATCAACAATATGTGAACCCTTTGGCGAACAAAATATTTCCGTTAATGATTCGTTGCTCATTTCTAAAATGCATTGTACCAATTTGATAGGTTTATTAAATTGAAGCATCGCCTGTAGAATAATCGCACCATGAATGTGAATGAAATTGGTCTTGTCTTGCATTGCAATGGCATATGGTTTCAATTTCAGCGTCAACAAAGCAAATTTATCACTTTTTTCTTTGGGCTGCAAACAGTCCAGAGCCATTTGAAAACTTTTCATGAACGGTCCTTGTCGGGTGCATAAACGTAAACAAGTTTGTGCCAATGCGCTCACAACACCAGTATGACCTACTCGAAGTAGGTCTTCAATTGAATCAGCAAGCTCATCGAAAATCGATTCAAATTCTTCTTTTTCTTTCACACGATCCAATAGCTTTTGTACGCTAAAATTGGTTAACCGTTTCAGACTCAATTTGACCAATCGGCCACAGAAAAGCATCGCATAGAATTGTGTAAACAGCTTATTCCCTGAAATTTGAATTAACGTTTCGAGACAATGTATGGCCGGCTCGCTTGTAAAAACTGATGGTAAAGTTTTATCTATCTGTTGTTCGGTGACTTCAGTTTTTGCTTCCGAAGATTCGGCTCCTTTATCTTCATCGTTTGGCTTATCATCATCGTCGATCTCGATTTTCTCCTCTTTTTCATCGGCTTCAGTTTGAGCAGCAGTCGGTGAAAATGATTCGATCAACAAACGTTTTCCCATATGTTTGATGGTAGTCTTGTCTTTTGTGTGTAAGGCTGTACTAAGACTTTGTAACAAACCAGACGATAGCTCATTATATGGAAAATCTTTGAATTGTGGCCAGGCTTGTAAACGTTTTGCATATTCTTGTAAAATTTCTAACCATGCATCTGGTACAATTAAATTAGTTTCCGGTTTATTTTTAAAATCACCACTCGGTCCACCGGTAATGAAATTTCTTTTTATCTGAACCACACCGCTAAGGCTATCAAAACATGTTCGCATTATGTGACTTCCGTATGTGTCCCAGACAAAGTCTTCCAAATTGTTCATCAAGAATTTACTCACTTTAATGACAAATTCGCGACAAGTCTGCCGATGCTCATCACTAAATTCTGTTTTCAGATTGTAGTCACGCTCATTCAGTATCTCGTCCACTTTTCGTTTTTTTGCTGATGGTTTTGATTCCGTTTTGGGATTGTTTTCAGCAGCAATGCCACGTAACATTGATATTGACACTAATTTTTCTAAAATATGAGAGCAAAACTTATCCGAACATATTGGTCTGAAGTTTCCAGCAAAGGCGATTTGAAATCGTTCAAAATTCTCTGCATTTGCGAAGGGTAGCAAGGCTTCCATTATTGTACAAGCTATTTGATTTGATGATACATGAATTTCCTTATCGACGGTTTGTTCCAACACATTGTTAGCCATATTTTCTGTGCCAAAAAAAAAAAAAAAAACAAATAATTTTTAAAATTTTTAAATTTTGCATTATAACGAATTGAGTAATATACCTTTATCTTCCATTGAATCGAATCCTTTTTTGATGGCATCCAAAATATTGATAAAATAATTCCATTCATCGCTTTCCAGATGTGTGCCGCGACCGAAATTACCTTGCTTACCAAATCCTTTAACATTGGCAATAAATTTCTTCTTTCGTTTCTTTAATTTATTTCGATGACTATGTTTACCAGCTGGCTGCTCTGAGCCGCCAAAGGCTGTACTTTCTTCAGTCATCTCTAAGTTTTTTTTTTGTTGACTTTCTCGTCAATTGAATCGTATTTCGAATAGAAAAAAACTTTTAATTTGTTGTTTGCAGCACACAAACATGCTGGAATGCGATATGACATTTAAAGCAGCATGGACAATTTTATTTTGACATTTTAGTCGTTCAATATATAGCTCATAGTTGGCGACACAAATTCTTTCAACAAACCAAGACAATTGAGTTCGGTAAAAAATTGAAATTATTCATTTGAAATGCATCGGAATGTAGGGCCTGATCAATGTCATGAATATACTATATTGAGACAAATTATCATTCGGTAAATCAAATGAAAAAAAAATTCATTTGACATGAATAGTCAAAATTATCAATAGTATGTAGTTCAGTGTTGTACATTGACAAATATACATATAAAATGTCAATGTGAAGTCGATATATCATGAAAATAAGACTGAGTAAATAAGACGACATAAACATTCATTGAATTGGTGTCCAATTAATGGGAAAAAAACCAGACATAAAACACAAAGTGTCCTGAAACGAAATCTATCGAAAATAAAATGTTCGACATCGTCGGTCTTAATGATTTAACATAAATTGCAAGCGGTCTATCCCATTTCGATTAACAAATCGAAAAGAAAAAAGAGTGAAATTTTGTATTTTTTCGAACGTACCATACGTGAGGTATTTGATGGAAAGTGAAGTTTTTGATATTCGAAATTTACGAGAATGGCATTCAATGAACGATGTTTTACAAAAAATTCCGTCAAAAATCCAAAAAGGTTTATTCCTTCATGAATTGAATCTAACTTGCATCGATGCTGTTTGTGAATTTTTGGTGTTTGGATCGGATGTAGGCATTGTTTTTTGGTACAATCGCAAAAATGGGAAAAATCCAGGAATTACGCACAGAGGTAGATGATTCACATATTTTACATAGAATATTGCCGGGAGAAATTCAAAATAATATCATCGTTTGTGATAAGAGGCACAACTTGTGAAAGGCATTCAATAATAACAAGCATTATGCCGTTAAGAAATGTACAAACATTGAAATTGTTGTGGAACTATCGATATATTATTTGTTTACATATGTTTATACGGATTGAGAATTTCACGCGAACCGTAAACTATTCCAGTTTCTTATCTATTCAAAGTTATTAGTTTGAAGGCAAACGGGATTATCATTATGTGATATTTACAAAATGCGCACTGTAGACTGTATACTGACATTGAAATCGGACACTTTGAATCTAATTAATAATGAAATTCATCTAAATTTGTTATTCTCTTTGTCTTATTTCAGTCATCGGTTGCAATAACATGCATCAAATTGATATCATCGGTTGAATATTTAGTTGCGGTCGGCAATACAAAGGGCGAAGTAACAATATTCCAAATCCAAAAAGAGCTGCCAAACGAACTCAAATCGGATGAAATAGCCGCATCATTGATCACCAAAAAACCAACCGAACGGTATACAATTAGGGAAGTGGATCGTGCACCAATTACTTGCGTTGAATGGTCCAAAAATGGCATGAAACTTTTTTCGGGTGATACAAATGGTGTTGTTATGCTCACTGAATTCGATTTTAATGAACACATCAGCAAAACCATTGAAATTCTCAACGAAAAACATGAAATCGTTCAAATGAATTTTAGCAAACCATGGCTTTTGGTGTCGACAATTTATCGAGCCATAGTCTGTCGACAATTGAATGATATTCAATGGACCGTATCACAAATTGGCCGCACTGATCGCAAAATGATGAACAATTTTGGAGCAGTATTCACCCCAACTAATGTTAATGATCCGAAAAAAGTACCAAACATCATTTGTAGTCGACCTGGTTTTCGATTTTGGATGGCCGATTGTGATGGCAATGTATCGCACACTTATCTATTGAAAAATAGTGTATATGAGGCTCGATCGGTATTTGAAGTGCCATTATTGAATCCAATTCATAATAAAATGGTCAATATACAGGAAACATATTTTGGGCAATGTCATTTTTATTTGAAAAAATTTATTGTTACATTTTGTGAATCGATGATATTCATTATAAATTTAGAGGAATTGAAAGTGATGGCAACGATAAAACGCTTACGAAAAATTCAGTATTTATCTATTAATAATAATGAAATATTTATATTGGAGGGTGGCCATAGTATTGTACGTTTAGCAACGATATCTTCGATTATAACCACAAATGGTATTGAACAATTGGAAACAGAAAATGATATACCGAAAATAATTCAAGCCGATGAATGCTTCGAATTGCCACCCATTGAATGTATTGAATTGAATGTACCGTTGGCGTGTCGATTGAACGAACACAGTTTATTGAAAGAGGATAAATTATTATTGGAGCATAGTCGCAAATTAGAAGTATTCGAAAAAATAAATACATTAGATTATGACGATTCGATACTATTCAATGGTGGCACAAAAAAGAAAAAGAAAAACATTTTGGATGGCATTTTCAATAGTGAAAATGGATCAGATGGAATCGTTGAGATTGGCCGTCAAGCAGAATTTATAGATCAAACGCATGATCGAACGATTAATGATAAAGCCAATGAAAATCCATTTGCAAAACAAAATGGAACGAAATCATTTGGAATAAATGTAAAATCTCGATTGAAAGAAGCGAATACTTTTATTGGAAGTTTCAATGGCCATGAAAAATGGAACTCAATAACAAAACATGGACAAAATGGACTCTCCAAAATGAGCGATTCGATAATTGATGGAAAAATTGAAACAGATTCATGTGTTGCACCTGAAAAATCTCAAAAACGTATGGAATTTAGCTATCCATCATATCCGGAAATAGGCGTTCAGATGGGAATAGAGGAAACAAACAACTATAGTTCAAATGTCGAATCAAAATTGAATACAAAAGGCAACAATCAGGAAGAGAAAACAACTGAAAACACCACCGTGATAAGTCTCAAAAGGCTAAAAGATTTTCCAGCACTTGCAAATATACCAAAATTGTGGGACATCAAAATCGAACGCTATGATGATAAAAATAATGAACATAGTTCATCAAACGAATCCAGTAAAATCTCACCAGGTGATGATGGTATTATCGACAATGAATGGGTTCTTCTGTAGCATTTACATTTTATTTTAATTTTATTTTTTCGTTCAAGTATTTGATTCGTCATTAATTGTACATATTTAGTTATTCAAAATATTTTTTTTTTTTTTTTTTTTTTTGAAAATTGAGACATTATTTTCTTTTGATGAATATTTCAATAAAAATTTACTCTATTTTTGTAAAACTCAAGAATTATAAATTTATCTTTGTTAATTTTTTTCATATGTTTCTTATTAATATTAGATATTTTTTATGTTGACTCTTCCTTTCGGGCGAACTGTATTCAAAAATGATATGATGGCTTATTTGGAATAATTTTCATATCCTTATTTTTCAGCACACGACTGTTGAAAATTTATGGCGATGGTAAAGTGAAAATGATATTTAACTAGCGGGTATTGCATCATGCAGGCGTATATTTCTGTGCTACTAGTGATAAATGATACTCATAATTTGATGAATAAAAAATAATATGAAAAAAGAATAAAAGAATATTTCTCATTATTATTTTTTTTTTAGAGAAAAATTCTAAACGCATTCTCAATTTGCTGCATCGAATTTCAACGGAATTATACTTGTGATAGCAGGACGATGCTGTTTGCATCTTGCGTTCATTCATTTTATATGTGAACGATGCTTAAAATTGCATAAATAGAAAATATTACGCATTATTTGAAATTTTGAAACAGCTGTCAATGTGTCGGCATAAAATGTTTATTTTCTTATTTGTTTCCGTTGACATAAAACTTGTTTTGTTCACGATTATTATTATTTATTTCATTTCGACTATATCTGTGCGTTAAAAACGAAAACGAACATAAAAATGGATGATACACTATCAGCAACGGGCTCATCATCGATTTTTCAGCATGAAAAAAATATTGCAATGTTATTTGATACATTAAAAGAGCTAAAAATGTCGACCAAAGATCCAAACAATGCGAACGTATACAGCAAAGTAGAAAGTGAGTGGCATGTGCCATGTGCCCTGTACCACAGTGGTTTTATATCACCAAATCAATAAATTTGATAATAAATAATCATTTGCAATTGAATTTAATGTACATTGTAGATTTGCTGTCGAAAGAAATGGATACAATTCATATGAGTGAATTCATTGGACTAGAATGTGATTCGGATGACGAAATCGAAGAGGATGATTCCGAGATCGAATACTTCAGTGACGATGAATCAACACGAACAGTAATTGACTATGATATCGAAAAAATGTTTGAAATTGTGAAGAGAAGAGATTTCAACAAGTGGAGCATTTCAACCATTCATGGCCGCTACAATAAAATCCATTTAAATGATGCCGGTAGAAAGCAATTGTCAAGGTTAACCTCCATTCAACTGATCGAAATGTTATATAGTTTTTTGTTCAGTTGTTAAATAAGCCATATAGAATCCAATCCACTGCATTTCAATGATTCTGCAACAGAGTAATATCTTCTTCTTTCTTTCTTCTTTTTTTTTCTCTGAAGAATGCGAAGTTATATCAAAAGAGGCACGATCAAGCATCGAATCGACTATGAAAGATTGCGAAATGACATATGGAATGAGGTCTATTCATTGGATAAAGAAGGTGTAATTTTACACGACATCGACATCCAACAAATCGCAATGATCAAAGCAAACGAAAAAAACTTTATGATTTTAAAGTATGCATGACATCAGATCTATTTCGATGAATGTAAACCATTTGTATTTTTTTATTATGTTACAGGCGAGTAACGGATGGTTATACTATTTCAAAAAGCAGCATAAAATATTAGAATGTTACAGTGACAAAGTTCCAGCCATGAAATCATGCCATGATGAAATGAAATTGAAAAATTCCATCAAGAGATTCAAATCGGAACGAATGTCTGCAATTATGGCGCATGATCCAGACAAGGTATTTCAATGAAACAATTATCAAATTTTCATCTCACTTAGCATCTGCAATGTCATTAACAGGTATGGAATGTCGATCAAATAGGTTTACAATTGGAAATACATCCAGATCGAAAAATTAAATTGAGAGGAAGAAAAAAAATTATTCGCCCAGTTCAACATATAGATACAACAATTCACAGTTTCATCATACATGTTCAGATGAAGGCTTCGGGTAAATTGGCCCCAAAACTTCCAGTAATTTTGTATGAATCTGTCGATTCGCCGCAACAATCCCGAGATGAAATAAGAAATTATCCAAATCTACATGTATACCACTCTGGCGAATCTGGTCGAAAAGGCAATGAAATTGCAAAGCAATGGATGGATGACGTTTTTTTAAATATTGTTGAAAATGACAGCATTTTAATCATTGATTCATGGTCAGGCTATAATCAAATGATGGAAATACCACAAATTGCAGATAAAAAATTGAAAATCATTCAATTACCTGCCGGTTCTGGTTCTGTATTACAACCGATAGATGTTTATTTTAATCGACCTTTTAAGGATTTAATTCGAAGAATATTTACCAAAATACGATGGCAACAAAACGGCTACAAGTTGGAAAGTCGACAAAATGTACTCGATGTCTTGGACATGATTTGGTTCCAATGCAAAGCACCAAAATTTGTGATTTTTTTGAAATACTCATGGTTTCGGGCTGGTTATACACATGAACATCCATCAGATTTTGTAACACCAGCACAATTTTGTTTGGATTTCAGCGGATACATGAAATGTGAAGCACATTCCTGCACAAACGTTTGCTTCATGAGATGTGCTCATTGTGAATTGCATTATTGTTTCAATGATATATTAGAGCATCGCCATACTATCGAACCTTGAAATGCATCCGATTGTTACATTTAATAGAATAGAATATCGATATTATGCCATAATATGGCTGAAAAAACGAGCTCTATGCTATTATTATCAGTCACTTAATCGACTTAATGATATTTGAATCCAAACATTTCAGACATCTTTCATCGATTGCCAAAAATAATAAAATTTCGAATACATTTTTTGGAAAAACATCCGATAGGAATCTGTATTTTTGAGCAAACAATTACAACATCCATTTAATATTATAAACATTTTTCATCGATGAATTCAATACAAAAAAAAGACCGATTCAGTCCATATAATATTAAGATTCATAGACAAGACGTTGATAATGTGGAAATATTTCGCTGATTGGCACATGTAAACTGAATTCCAAAGCAACAAGTACAGCAAATTCAGACGCCAGCAATTCTTTTCGATTCAACCGAAAGACGCCTTCCGTTTTCTATACAATTAAAATGGACAAAAAAAACAACAACAACAACATATAAATATAACAAATATTCTCCAAAATAAAATTGATACAATATAGGAATACCTCAATTAAACTCTTGAGAGCGTCCCCTTTTATGTCATTCAATTTTGCGCTCAGCAACAAGCACGATCCGGCGCATAATTTTCGATTTTCCTTATTTATTAAATTGGCCAATATCAATTTCTCAAAGTAAACAAAGGCTTGTGATACGGTTAATAAATCGATTCGGCTATCCAATTTATTTATTCGTCGCATATCTCGTTTTAGGCTCCGTAATTTGCTCAACGTTAATTGAATGTGTGGAAAACGTTCACGGAATTTATCATTCAGTTCCTTTTTCAAATCGGATGATTTAACATAATCGATGACTGACGTAACGTATGATGTGAATGTTAATAATGTTCGATGTTTACCCGCAATGAGCTCAGGATCGTCAAGTAAATTGGCTGAATATTGATACTAAAAAATGAAAAAAAAAAAAAAAAACTAAATAAATTTCTATCGAATTTCGCTTATCCAAAAAAAAAAAAAAAAAATCAAATTCAATGCTGAATCCCTACCATACTGTATTTTGTGTCAATATCAGACTGATCATCGCTCGATGGCTTTTCACCATTCGCACTTGTTATGGCTGGATTCGCATTTCGAACATTTGAATAACTTTCCGTCGTCGGATAATATCTGCAAAAAAAAAAATTAATAATGGAACTCAAATACCGACAGAATAGAAAATCGTATGAAATTAACCAAACTAACCTGGCTATGCCATAGTTTTTCCATACAAGCGGTGCAGTCAATTCAATATTTGATTCAATTGGCAACATTGATAGTTTTTTTTCTTTTTGATGTTGTCGTGATGGAATCAACAAATGACCATATGATTTTTCTTGTCCATTTTCACCTTTTTCAATGCCAAGCAAATCGAATGCATCAAATGCAACATCATTAATTGCGGACAATGGTCTTGGACCCGATGTATTCCTTCGTCGTGCTCCATCTTTACGCATTTCGATACTGAAATCAAAACGTATTTGCATGCAATGAATTTTTACTTATATTTCACCGGCGCCATGAGAAAAAAGAAGAAGCCATGTTTACATTTTTTTTTTGTGTGCCGGTATTGCATCGATATGACTTACCGAGTACTAGCTTTGGTTTCCTTACTGAACGGTATATTGCTAAACGTATAAAATGGCACTTTATTTGTGAGCAAAATAATTCGATCATTTTTAAAATTGTGATTTCGGTTTGTGCTAAAAACATGACGAATATCGCCTTTTTGTTCATTCAGCTGAACGCTACGTGTTGAACGGACATGGATTAAACTCTCATTGCTGCTAAAATCGCTACATTTTTTGTCATCTAAACCGAGAACACGTTTGGCAGTTATTGTTGGATTTGGTCGTCCCGATACCGAAAATAAACGAGCCCTTGTTTCGGCTATTGCTGGTATTTCACGTGTGAGTCTCGCACTTACAGTCATCGTCCTATCCCGAATCGGAGTATTAAATATCCGAAACTTTAAGCTATCTGAATCCGAGCTCTCTGACATTCGGTCTGGACTTTGTCCATCAAATGATCGAAACGTTGAGTTTTTGTACTTTTTGGCTCCAGAAGAGTATGGATTGAATTCAGCATTAGTTGCTTCATTTTCCATGTAAAATGTTTGCGTTGCTGGTATACCATCTGCCTGAGTTGAGCCATTGTGATTTGAATGATGTTTGATGTCTGGGTCATCTTTATGTTTTTTATGCATTAATGCTCCCCATTTGGTATCACGATGTGTTCCATCCATCGAAATATTCGATAAAAATGCTATTGCAGCCAAACGTCGCCGCTGCCGTGCTTTACTAAATGCATTCGAATTCGACATTTGGCGAACGCTGTTAATCAAATTTCTATTTGGGAATAGCGATTTATAAGACACTCCACGCGAAAAAAATGTTTATTTTTTTTTCAGAAATTATATTGAATTTCATTCACCTTCACCAGTTGATTATCAGTTATTAACAATTCGGGGCTATAGACACTGCATTAGAAGCAGTTTTTAATCATTTAATATTTCGATTAAAGAAAAGCTTTCGATAAAAATTGTTCAAAGTCGCGTTGAGCAATCAACATATCGAAAATAGATTTAGAATAGATGAAGGAAAACAATACTGTTCAGCTACAATAAACAAAATGACATTGTATTAATGTGTGCGAATCCCATTCGTTTAATACAAAAATAAACTTATGCAATTGAATATAAAATCAACATTACGATACAGGCGCAAATAATGGCATTCGCAATAAATTTATTGTTAGATAATACATTTTGTTATTCGGACCACCAAATAAATTAAAACCAACCTTAACAATATCAGAAATATGTGTCACACAAAATGTCAAAATCATCAACAATGGCTGCCGTTTGACATTTCAATTGAATACCGCCGATTTGGAGTGTGTTGTGTGGTATGTGTTGAATACAATAACAACACACACAAAAAAAAAACACTTTCCATTCTGTTCAAAAGAAATTGATTTCAATTTTGCATTTCAATTTGAATATTTGTTTTTAAAAAAAATCATCAGATCTCTTGAACAATGACAAACCAAAAGGAATCGGAAACAATGCAAGTAGATTTGGTAAGTGAATTTAATCGTTTATTTTGTCTGGAATTCATAATAACCTCACTTTTCGGTGTTGTCGTAGACAAACGTTTCATTTAATTTCCATTGATTGGAATTTGTTCATTTATTTTTCAGGTAACAGAGGACGTCGCTTATGAAGAGGAGCTCCTTCGAAATGCCTATTCCGTTAAACATTGGCTCCGGTATATTGAACATAAACGACATGCAAAAAATTTCGGTGTTAACATTATTTTTGAGCGTGCATTAAAGGAATTGCCGGGCTCCTATAAATTATGGTACAATTATTTGCGCACAAGACGCCGACAATGCCGAGGTCGTTCCATAGCCGATCCATTAATTGAAGAAGTGAACAATGCTTTTGAACGATCATTAGTTTTTATGCATAAAATGCCACGCATTTGGATGGATTATTGTTCATTTGTGGTGACACAATGTAAAATAACACGAACGCGTCATGTATTCGATAGAGCATTAAGAGCACTACCAATAACACAACATCATCGCATTTGGCCATTGTATTTGAATTTTTTGAAAAAATATGATATTCCTGAAACGGCTGTACGTGTTTATCGACGATATTTAAAATTGTATCCAGAAGATGCCGAAGAATATATTGCATATTTGATTGATGTTGAGCGTTTGGATGAAGCCGCTCAACAATTGGCATCGGTTGTGGATAATGAACATTTTGTATCAAAACATGGCAAATCGAATCATCAATTATGGAATGAATTGTGTGAATTAATGTCAAAAAATCCAGACAAAGTGCATTCATTGAATATTGATGCAATTATTCGGGGTGGTCTACGACGTTATACAGATCAATTGGGCCATTTATGGACATCGTTAGCAAATTATTATGTGCGAAGTGGTTTATTTGATCGGGCACGTGATATTTATGAAGAGGCAATACAAACTGTGACTACTGTTCGTGATTTTACGCAAGTATTCGATGCTTATGCACAATTTGAAGAGCTTAGTTTGAGCAAACGTATGGAAGAATTGGCCAATATGTCAAATCCAACAGAAGATGATGAAATCGATGTAGATTTACGTTTGGCACGTTTTGAATATTTAATGGACAGACGTTTGCTATTGCTCAATAGTGTTTTGCTTCGACAAAATCCACACAATGTGCCCGAATGGCATAAGCGAATTCAATTGTATGAAGGAAAACCGCATGAAATTATTTCAACATTTACCGAAGCCGTTCAAACGGTTCAACCAAAATTGGCTGTCGGCAAATTGCATACACTTTGGGTGGAATTTGCAAAATTTTATGAAAAAAATGATCAAATCGATGATGCACGCATCGTATTCGAAAAGGGAACACAAGTTGAATACATGAAAGTTGATGATTTGGCTGCTGTTTGGTGTGAATGGGCCGAAATGGAGGTCAGACAAGAACAATATGAAAGTGCATTGAAATTAATGCAAAAAGCGACCGCAATGCCAAAACGAAAAATTAATTATCACGATGAAAGTGAATCGGTGCAGTTACGTTTATATAAATCACTAAAACTTTGGGCCACCTATGCTGATTTGGAAGAAAGTTTTGGCACATTTAAAACATGCAAAGCCGTTTATGATCGAATTATTGATCTTAAAATTTGTACACCGCAAATTATCATCAATTATGGAATGTTCCTGGAGGAGAATAACTATTTTGAAGAAGCGTTCCGTGCATATGAAAAGGGCATTTCATTGTTTAAATGGCCAAATGTATTTGATATTTGGAATATTTATTTGACCAAATTTTTGAAACGTTATGGCGGATCAAAATTAGAACGATTGCGTGATTTGTTTGAACAATGTCTTGAAAATTGTCCGCCTGAACTATCAAAA
>GL501541.1:1775724-1791796 GCA_000149185.1 Mayetiola destructor
AATAATTTCTTTGGCAGGTGCATTGAACATTCATAATTCATAATTTTGACGCACGGAATTCTATGATACAATGTACATTCGTTTTCGTCGTCATGGAAAAAAAGAAATGAACGGCAGCCAACGGAACTGATAAACTGGCAACTTTAACAGTGATGCAACAGAAAAAAAATAATTTAAAAATGATGCGACTACCAATTAATGACGGTCTATCTACTTCCTTCTTGTATCGTTTGTCATACGGAAGGCGAATTAATGATACACACAATTCACTTATAAACTGAATGATAAATGAATTCATCGTTTTGAGACGGTTTTACATATTATTATTTTTATTATTGTTATCATTGTATCTGATGGTTAACAACATAAAATCACAGTCCACCGATTATCGCACACAGTAACTGAGTCAGTTTTTTTTTGTTTTTCGCTGTCTGTCCGTTTACATTACAATCAATTTTCTTTTTAACTTTCTCATTCGTTTGCATCGACGACGAAATTTTTCACTTTATTTTCCCAACATGATGTATGATAAGCCGATAGCACACGAAAAGCACATACATCTATGTGTCTATCTGAATTGTGTTCCGTTCATGCAACATCAGACCGATGCTAATCTCTGAAAAATACAGGAAGCAATTCATTTTCGGTTGAACGTTAATTGATTGAAAGGATTGAAGAAAAGTAGCCAAAGAGACATTCAACTTATTCGATTTACCCTCGATGAAATTGTGGAATTTGCACACAGCATGACATGCATTAGATCAATCAATCAATCAGACTACTTTTGTCTTTTTGTCATTAAATTATTATTCAATCGAGTTAAAATATCATATTAAGTGTACAATTTTTAACATTTAACATTGAATGTTCTTCATCTATGATTTTATATGCTATTTTTCCATTCCATCCGCTAGTCCATCCATTGGCGAAAACTTTAACAATTTATCTTAAGTGGCTACGATCGATATCCAAGAACTACAGAACATTGTATAAAGTGTGTACAGAGGATGGACAGATACGTGGCTTGCACAAAAAATGTAAGAGACATTGGAAATGTTTTGATTTTGGGACAAATTGTTGATGAAAAAATGATTTCATTTCATTCGAAGACAAAATCCATCTGATTCATTATTCAGATCCTCTTTTCCTGTTGTTTTACAGTTTTTAAAAAACAAAAAAAAAATCTGTTGCCTAACGGAGCTGGTTAAGTGGCTCCAAACAATCTACAGTAAATTCATATTTGCAAGCTAAATTAAATGTAGAAATGTCGCTTGCGTACAAATTGTTTGGAAAATTAACAATCAATCTTTTATATTTTGTTTGTTTCATAGGTTCTTTGCATAAAGTAGAAACCCGAACGTATGACGCAGTTTTCAAGTTTTTTTTTTTTTTAAAGTGAAAAGTGAAAAGTTTTGATTTTATTTTCTTCATTGTTCCGTTCGGTCATTGCATTCAAACTGAAAATCTTATAAGTATTGAATGCCTGACTTGGCAAACGATTCTAATGAAATCATTTGAACTTTTATAATCAACCACATGAAATTGTGTACTTTAGTGTGCATGACAAACTAATAGGCACCAAACCATTTTCTATATTTTAATATGTATAAATATATATGTATATATATATTAATATCGTGTTTGAAGACAATAAACGATTCGTTCCAATGCCAAACGAAAAAAATAAAGTTCCAAATCACAATAAAATTATTCTGACCCATAATAATAATCATCATAAAAACGGCTGACGATTATAAAAAGTGCAATTTAATACAGATATATGTATACATTGTATGCCAAGCAAACAGCCATTAACAATCTGAAAAATGGTGTCAGTAGTTGAAATGGAGACGATTGTTAGGACGGTCGGCGACAGATATGACCCGACCAAATACAATATATAAGAGCAATAGCGTATTCAAGAGTATTGGACATAGGGGAGAATTGCGTAATTATGCTGTTATGGAAAGTCATCTACATACCTATACGCTATCCGAACGTATGGTTCCTATGGACGTTTGTTTGTTTGTGTGTGTGTGTGTGTGTGCATGTGATCCAGAATGATTTTGAGAAATTTCACTTATTAGCAGAATATCTTCTATTCATTTTTTTTTTTGCCCCAGTGGCTGTTGACGATTGACGTTACAACGTAGTTACACGCATTGAAGCATTACAAAAGACCATGTTGACGCGATTTTGATGCGTATACAATATACTTTATATGATTGTTCATTTGAATCGAAAATTCTGAATCATCATATTGCTGAATGATGATATCATTCTTATTTCGCGTCATATTCTTAAAACCCCAAAAACGGAACAACGGATAAAGAAATTGCTATTTTATGAATGTTGTTATCACAGTTTGATGTTGATGTTTTTAGTTTAACAACAGCAACAACAAAATACACAATTTACTGTGATTACGTAATATGATTTTTTTGATGTATCAACTATCCTATGGATTCATTGATTCTATTGATTATTATTATATTGACAAACAGAATTTGTATTTCGTAGGTGTCAACAATATCTGTCGATTGACCAAATCGTGTACATTTATTGACGCAAAGGACAAACTTCCCGTATGCAAATTTGTGACTACTTTAGAAACGAGAATGAATAGAAAAATCTATTTAAATCTATATTAAAATTTATTCAAATTTAAATCGATTTGTGTGCGATGCTATGCACCGTATTTGGTAAATATATCCTTGACCCAATTCAATGATACATAAGACATAATAAAATTTGCATTTTTCATTTCTTTTGTATTTTACAAAGATCTTGGTCAATGAATGCATTTGATATTCGAACGATATGACAAATCGAAATCGTTTGCTATTCAAATAAATTTTGTAAAATGATAATTGTGAGTGTTTGATGTTTTAGCAGGTTTTATTTTTCTTACTCCTCGACCGAATGACGTCCGTACGTATGTATTGAAAATTCATTTAATCGAAAGAAAAAACATTGAAATTAAAAGTTTTTTATTTTTTTTTTTCTTGCAATATTATTATTAATGGAAATAATTGTCTACAATTTCGATTCATCATCGACGTTTGAACGGCTCTATTAAAATTAGTTTTAGCACACAACAATTTACACACTGAATATTTATCGCTAATGACGTTGTAATAATAAATCTCCAATCAGTGTTCGGTATTTTGCTCAGAAGACGTGAAAGAAAAATGGCAAAATTTCGAACGATTATTATTATTTATGATTTTATGAAAAATGGTTCGATGTTTCAGTCTTAAGTTTCAGTTATTTGCATCCAGATAACCTTGATCCATCAATGCATACTTTGCATTCAGTGTTTTGTAAACTGTAGTTTTGATGGTATTTTCTTTCGTATGTGTGCAAAAAAAAACACATTGAAAAGTGTTCAGGGTGTGCAGTGAGCACAGTAAATACATACTATGTTGGATGTTAACAATCGTCTATCGTTGACAATGCACTCAATAACCATGAGATTCATAGAAATCGTACTGAATTTTATGGTCGCTTAAAATCCACCACATACATATTGGACCATATGATTCAAATAATCTGCCCATAAATCATGATTCAAATGATAAAACGGCATTTCAATGATCTGAAGAAAAAAAAACTTCATATAAATTATGCTATGCAATATTCTATATGCGCGCACTGTTGGACCCATTCAAAGTGATTGCTCTTCACTTTGTCTTTTTCAATTGTCATTGGAAAAGAGATCAATTCCTGAATCGATGGACAGATCTTTTGCCATAAATTCGCGATTCGCTCAACCATGCAACATGAAAATGGACAGACAAAAAAAAAAAAAATAAAAAATAAAAAAAATGCACTGAAATGAATATTCTCTTTTGATCTGATTGTTAGTTTCCGCCCTAAAATACCATTTTTATGGCTGACTGTCTTTTGGATTTTCCTCTTTCGATTCAGTTGCATATGCAACACATTATAATATCGAGACCATGATAGCAATGCATCATTTTCCTCATATATTTCGATAAAAATCCATTCATTTTCATTCGATTGAGTAACCAGATATGCCATGTTTTCTGGGCATATGCACCGCATTTAATCGTTGCATTCATTAAATGCCTATTTAGCATATAAATACGTTGTTGATTATAATAATTTGTGCATATTATTATTATTATCAAAGTAACCAGATCAATTTCAGTATTTTTCATTCATTTGTGCTGTTGTGTTTGTCGTTGAGTTTTCAACCAAATGGACGACGAGATATATTACGATAGTAGTATACTAATGCTTTTCATGTGATATTGCTAAAATCTGCGAACCATTACCGAAACGAAATTAAAATGGAAATTGATAAATAACAAAAAAAAAAAAACAATAGTGAAAGAAATTGGTATTGAAGCGTGGATCCTCTCGGTTAATCAAAATTTCATTACCATTCGTCTCATACAGCTAACTGTTAGCTCTATTGTTATGCACGTGATCGAATCGTCTGAAAATAGGCATGAGAAGGAAAAAAAACATAGAGATTTATATTCTTTGTCGGACAATATCGGAATATATGGTGCTGTATTTGATTGGAATAAACAAAATGAAATATTTGCTCGTCAGCATTCAAGCGTATATAAAAAAGAAAAAAAGAAAAGAAGAATGCTTTGAAACACTCAGTCCGAGTCATATTTTCAAAAGATATGTAATTATCGGATTCTTTTTTTTTTCAATGGCCACAGCGATGCATTCATTCATTTTTCTCATCATCTTTTCTAAATTTTCATCTATCTAACCAATGGATAAACCCCTTTTCTGTTAAGTGAATGCTTCGAAAATCATTTTCAATTATGATTTGTCTCATCATATGAACATTAAACTTAATTTTCTGAATGTGTCGAGTGTCGAGTACATCGGGATACGGGCGTTTCTATTTTGCCATTCAATATTTTATTAATCACCATCATTACGGTAAATTTCAATGATGTTGCTTTGGGTAAATGGTGAATGGGTCGCTTTTTCTCAATTTCACAAAATAAAAAGAAAAAAAATTGTGAGATTTTCAAAATTGTTTCGTTTCTTGGTTCCAGATTATTACTTTCTTTGTAATTCGAAGATACTTTTTCTTTCTACTTTTTCCAATTGAAAACTGCAATTGAATGCAACAAATCACCGCCAAAACAATGAACAACTAAAACTGTTCATCGGTTGAGGAAGTCATAAACTGAACACAATTGCATGTAATTTTTATATTTTCTTCGACTTTTTTTTTTTGCTCTATTCTCATCTCATTCAACTCAGAATCGTACACACGATAAATTATATGAATAACAATGCGTTACCATATAAATAGATTCGAAAAAGAACAACAACAAAATGTGTAAGTATTGAAAATTAACATGCGATACAGACATAGACCATAAGCCATAAATATAAAGAACCACATTCATATGAACATTTCGACAATTGAACAGATGGATTATTATTTTTGTCTTTCTCGTCGGTAAACAGAAGAAGAAAAAAAAATTTGACCGCATTGTTTTTGTAGTGCTTAATCAAATTGGAAGAAATATTTTGTACGGAAAATGTTCCGTTTGATTATAATTATACACAATATATTACTAGTAAACGGGAAGCAGCATTTATTGATGGGTGCCATTGAATTTTTTGGGTGAAAATACCAGCAGGGCTGTACAACACGATGCATCGGCTTAATTTCACACTTTAATTGTGTGCATTTGTGGAAGATTTTCTTTTCTCTTTTACTTTTACTTTGGCATCTTTTTCAATTTCATTCCATACGAAACGTGTGCGAATCGCAATAAATTTCATCGGTTGTCAGACAATTTGGAAAATTATAAAATGCCTAATAGTAGTTGAAACCGTGAGAATTGTTGATAAGATGCGAAAAACATTGAGTGAGGTCAATTTTTCAAAATTAATGTATATGTTGAAAGTGTACAGTGTACAGTGTGAGTGCATGGGTTTCTTTAGATTTTTAAATTGATAGTTTCGAACGCTGATGCCCATAAAAATAATTATTCCATCGTACCAGTCACCCCAGTCTGTATTTTATTATCTGGTAAATAATCGAACAAATAAATAAAATTTATATACAGTATATAATAAGTGAATTACTCAATGTGTCAATTTCAGGGTAACAATAACCAACAACCAACATCTAACAACTATATATTCCAATGCATTGACATTCCTCAATCTGTGTGTATCGGGTATCTGGGTGCCATTTGTTTATATTTTGTCATAAAACTCAATCGATGACAACAAGCTTTCCAAAGTCTTTTGCGTGTAATTCTATTTGGTGCTCTTCGAAATTGCTCATTTAAACGACTAAAACTGGCCGTATAATTTTGTTTATCATGTCGTGTGCAGCTCACATCAACAAAATCTAGCCAGACCAAAGCACCCATGCACACACAAACAACATAAATGAATTGAAATTTGGAATTATTATCCGTACGTCGGACCATTTCATACACAAATCAAAAAAAAAAAAAAAAAGGAAGAGATGAAGGTTCAGTTATCACGGCAGTCGACATTTATTACATTTTATGTTTATTGCTGTCAATCACCATTTTTTCGTTTTTCTTCTGTTCAAAAGTGCAAAAGAAAAAGAAAAAAAAACCCCGAAGAAGAACAATGTGCTAGTTAGACGAGGTCGTGGGTCGTGCATTTCATTGTGTTCAGTGAAATTGGATAAAGAATTAAAAAAGGCCAAAAAATTTTCAATATTCAGTTGGTAGTTACATTATTTGTGCTACATATAATTCCATTTGCCAGCTTTTTGTATGCCATAAATCTGTTCAATTGATTGAAATGAAGTTCAGTGTACATATTTTTCCATGAATAACATGTCTGCCTGTGCATTGTTGTGCCATAATGTTTGCATTTGAAATTCAATTCATTTGCTAACATTTCCTTATATAAATTTTTGATTTTTCAAACACAATTCAAAGACAAACAAGACGAAAAAAAAAATAACCATTGAAAGAAATTCATAATTTCAATTGCTCTGCATAAAATACATTTCGGTTCGGTTCAGTTGCAATGCATACATACGTTTAAACAGAGTGTTTTGAACACTAAACTACACAAATCCATTTCCAATGTACACCTTGAACATCTGCTGTTGCTTTAGCTCTTGTGCTCACACTCGCACTCGCTTTCGGAATAAATGTTATTTTTACCCAAACAACAAAAGATGTGCATAAATGCTAAGCAATGGTGAATGCAGAAAATCCAATCACATTTTGAGTCTAGTAAATTTGGTCGATTCTCATCCCTTAATCGTTTCGGTTATTCTTGTTGTGTATTATATGCATTTTGTTTGGGCTAGAATTAGATCACAAGCACAATCGTTTTAACATTTTCATTTCAATTTTCCTATTTTCGATTTTCGATTTTCGATTTTCGATTGTTTGGTGTGCTCTCAATTCTTTCACCTCTCATTCGCTCAGTGTCTCTCACTCTTGTTCCTTAAATGTTTGTGAGTGTACGACGTTTATGTTTGGCAAACAACCAAACATTGTTTGCAATAATAAAATTCTTTCATTAATTACAACGGCAACAAATTTTTGTATAGTTCGTGCACTGTGACAGCATTCATCGTTTTCTCCTGTTGATTCTTTTTCTTTTCTTTCTCTTCCGAATGAATTTTTTTCAATTAATCGTTCTAACTTTTTATTTTCGCTCGTTTCATTCATGAGAATAAATTATCACGTACATAATTATTATTATTAGTTTACCGGTTTCAATATTCTCGGGATGATACATGGAAACACTGAAAATGCAATTGGATTCATTATATATATATATATTTTTGTGTTCACGAACTGATTTCATTTTTTTATTTCTCATTTAGCTCAACGATGGATTTTATATTTCTTCTGCTTTATAATAAAAATTATTTATTTATTTTTTTTTTTGTTATGTTGCGTTTCTTTGAGTAATTCTTACTGACAACCATAATTCATATGTATTACGTATTGAAAGATTATTCTTATTTATTGTTTGAGCTCAATTTATGGAGAAAATGAAAAGAAATCTGATTTATTGAGAGACAGTGGAAAGAAAAAAGGTAAAAAAAAAAACTGAACATGGAAAACGGTGAACATTGAACATATTTTAACACTATTCATGTTAAAACCAATGCTTCCAGGCGCCTCAAAATTAAATACAATCAACTGTTGTATAATACATGTTAACGATTCGACGAACAATGTAATTCAACATGTACAAGCGATGAAATGAGAGTTCTGATTGCTGAACCACTGATTATTGCAAATGAGTTTTTCTTCTCAATGAATTCGACGCAATGATGATTGTTTTAATGTACCAGAAGCGGATGAATTCGAGGTTGATGACCAAATTGTATTACAATCACCTTCGAACTTCAAACATAGGTTCGACTGTCAAAATACATCAAAACTCATCAAACACCAAACTAACTATTCTATCGAATAGAAAGAAAAAAAAAGAGAGAACGAGAGAATAAGAAATTAGCTACCAATTCAACACGCAACTGGATACCGTTTTTTATTTCACCAAAAAGCTAATAAACAGACATTTTGTGGTTTAAAACCGATAATAATGTAATGACCACCACAAATTTAGATTCGAGAAAGAGAGAGAATAAAAGAGAATAACAACGGCCAAAACAAAATGAAATGGAATAGAACAATTTATTCGTTGGTTTATCTTTAATTGTTCAGTGTGTTTGTTGTTCTATTAAGTTTTTTTTTCTGTGTAGTGTAAAATTTGTGTGACTATTCAGATCTTGGTTTGCCGGTGAAAAAAAAAAGAAAAAAATATTAATGATTGTATGAATCGGATATACAGTATTCTGTGGTTAATGATGTCTAGTCTCACTCAGCCGGGCAGCACATAGGGAACTGTAACATAGGGAATGAATGAACTTATCGGATTCAGAACAGCGGGCATAGTGATTGGCGACAACGTCATCAAAATAGTAGTTTGTTTTATATTCCGGCAACCAATTCCAAATGACGAGTGTACAAAGAAAAAGTGGGGAAAACACACGGCGACATGGGAAAATTCAATCAGCTTAACATTGGTGCCCAGCGTGCAGTCATTTCATCGAAATAGATTTCATCAATAATCCGAAAAATACCTGAGCTTCATTCGAAACATTCGCTGAACAAGTGACTTTATGTTTTCGATATTAAAATTTTTTTTTTGTTCATTCGAATCATTTTTGTTTCCAATTGAAAAATTCGAAATAACGAGAAGAGAATTTTTGAAGTGAAACGAATCAAAAAACAAACATCACATCGAATTGACAAACCATGACACAACCATTCACTGGATCATTTATGAATGTTGTTGCATGCATAAGCTGTTAAAAATTTTGCTGATTGATTTGATCTCAATCGGATTCGCCAATATAGGCTTGTGAAATCGATTCAATTTATTGAACTCAATTCAAGTGAAAATTTATGAATATTTGAAATGTCGTGAATTGATGATATTAATTGATTCTTTGAATATTTCATTTGGAGTGGCAGACAAACCATTGTGTGGCTGGATTAAATAATATATATTGCATATGCATATGCGTTGCAATATGCAATAGATCAATTGGGACTTTTATTTCCCGATGAAATAACCCGATAAAACACGGATTATGTATGTCAGAACCGCACCCCCGCACACACACACACACAATACGAAAGTGTTGAAACGATTTCGTTAAACGTATTTGCGTGCGCTCGCCCCCAACACAACAGACAGAATAACAAAAAAACACACAAATCAAATGAATCCATTCCCATAAATTGTTGATTGTGAACTGAAATCTATCATTCGATTCAGTTCTATCCATTCGATATATATTAGCTTTTTAATCGATGAAAAGAGTGAGAAAAAGAAATATATCGACCGATAATAGGCAACAACTTTGTCACACTCGATGTAAAAACAAATGTTTTTGGCACATGAATATTTAATGTTTTTTTTTTTTTTCTAATTTAATCGACCGCATTAACGTTCTCATTTGAATGCAACCCGATAAAACACGGATTATGTATGTCAGAACCGCACCCCCGCACACACACACACACAATACGAAAGTGTTGAAACGATTTCGTTAAACGTATTTGCGTGCGCTCGCCCCCAACACAACAGACAGAATAACAAAAAAACACACAAATCAAATGAATCCATTCCCATAAATTGTTGATTGTGAACTGAAATCTATCATTCGATTCAGTTCTATCCATTCGATATATATTAGCTTTTTAATCGATGAAAAGAGTGAGAAAAAGAAATATATCGACCGATAATAGGCAACAACTTTGTCACACTCGATGTAAAAACAAATGTTTTTGGCACATGAATTAATTTAATTTTGTTAATTTTTCAATTTAATCGACCGCATTAACGTTCTCATTTGAATGCATAAATAATGTGATGAATGGTGTGAAAATGGCACAGGATGACGATTGACACATCTGAGGAACAAGAAAAAAAAATCCCCATCAACAACAACCCGACATACAAAATGCAATTGTTGTGGCATTTTTCTCCACTCTTTGGAACAATGAAATATTTGACGTTATAAGCCCAACCACAAAAGAAAAAGTACATATAATATTCTTAGTCTAAAATACCCATCCAATTACATCAATCTTTTCATCTGCACATTAACAGTGCACATTAATGACTGTTTCAATCATACTCGTTACTTGACCACATGCACAACATAAATTGATGAGCAAAAATGAAAAGAAAATAAAAAGAGAACAAACCTATAATAATGAGAGAAAAATTCGAAAAGCGCAAATAAAGTGAAAATACACAAAAATTAATCTGTTTTTGATTTATTCTGGCCTCAACAGAATGTGTGTATGCGATTGATTATTATCATAAAAAGTCTGATTGAGATTTATTTGAACCGCATTGTAACAGTCACATATACCATGCATTATGATTGCTTCATTTTATTGTGGAATCATTGTTCAGCCCACATATCAAATTCGATTAAAAACTGAACTGAAAAACTCTTGAGACACGCTTAAAATTGATTGGTTTGTCGGAAATGGAAAACTCCATCGGCACCATCGGACACATCATACATACATATATACATATACATTTCGTATTCTCATTTCGTTGAGATATTTTTTTAAAGTTAGTTCCGGTTCGTTCTCTCGAAATCGATCATTGGAAATTCAATTTCGATGTTTCATCGAAAAATCAATATTTTGTTGGATTTTTTACTTTTTATTCCCATTCGAGTCAAAATTAAAATTGAAGCATGAAAAATTTCGATACTATGCTACGAAAAGCAATTAAATTTTTATTGCTGAAGCGACTGTTATATAGAATCCTGAACGACCGCAAACAAATTCGATGATAATTTGAGAGAGAGAGAGCATAGACGACAATCAGTGAGAACACAAAAGCATGATGTTGTCCATTATCGGAAATTCTTGCATTCTCTCTCTCTCTCTCTTTCTCCCCGCATTAAGATTCTTTTGTTGACAAATTGGAAGCGATTTATGAACTGGTGATTGATTGTTTCTTTTGATTCGTTCATTTTCATCAGTGCGTCTCCCTCAATCACACATAAATTGTTTTTTGAATTTTTGTCAATTTCTGAATAAATTTTAAAAGCCAAATATCGATCAACATGTTGAGTGCAGTTAATTTTCAACAGCAGTATAGACTGCTATTGACATTGTCAACAAATATGAAAATTAAATTGATCATTTATGGCGTTCAGAAAACGGCAGACGCGTTATTGTCATGGATTTTTAATTGTCATTTGCCAATGTCGTTAAATTATAATTGCTGAATGTGATTGAGAGAGAGAGGGAGAGAGAGAGAGAAAGAATGGATTTTATTGTATATATATGCGTTGCTGAAGAAGAAATCAATAGAATATTTGTGATATGTGTGTGGTGTGTGTATTCAGTTTATTATTCGATTTGTTAAATAATGTATTCAAAATAACCTTGCGACCCACTTAGCGAACAATATGTAGAGTTTTTTCTTTTGTTTTTCTTCTCACATCGTTCATTTATCCATTTATTCCCGTTTTTTGTTTGTAAATTTGTTCACTTTTTTCTACTCATCTCTCTCTCTCTCTGTCTCTCTCTCTATCTCCCACCCTCTCACTCTTTAAATCGATTGAAATGAGCTGCAGGCAAATCGCATGCATACGATTTATTCGCAATCAATTTCACTTTTCGTCACCTTTTACACACAAAACAACAGTTCGATGGTTTGTTGTATTGTAAACGAATATATCAAATCAAAGGGAATTGACCGGTCAACTGCCACATCGAAATCAAATCGATTGTTCGCTTTTCTTTCTTTAATTCATTCTTTTCGCACCCGATAGCCGTTGCGCTAGGCTTTTCAATCATCCGCTTTACCGTTGCTATTCGTTCGAATAATATCGATGAAATGTCAATGTGCATTTGTCTGTGCCTGTAGCCAGATAGTTGCCGATTGAAAAAGATTGTTTTGATTTTTTTTGTATGCAATGGACGGTATTTTGACGGCAACAACATGTTTGTTGGAGAAAAAGAATTTTTTTTAGAGGAAATGATCGATTTATTAGTGATATGTTTAACGTGTCAATTATGTAATTTTGATTCGTGTCCGCTGGAGACATCATCATTAAGTTACATGAGCGATCATGTCAATATTCAAAGTCTTTTGACTCATCAAAAAAACTGAATCGGTTTCAAGAAATCAAAGATTTACTGAAGCGAACAACACATTGCAAACGGATGAATAATGCAAGGGTCAATTGGACACGGCTCCAGAAATCATTTATCATTACCGAAACGTTGTCGTGATTCGTGATTCATTTGAAATTCAGAAATTTTGTTCTCTCATTACTCATTGGTAGGTGAGAGCATTTTGTGCTGACATTCATCAGATTTCTCAGAAAATGCAATTATAACTAAAAAAAAAAAACAACAAAAAATGCAAGCAATATATATAAATGTCCTGTATTCACAATGCAAATAAGATTATAAAAATATTCGTTTCAGTTTCAAAACAATCATCTCATTCAATGCTACAACAAAGTTGTCAAGAATCAATCAAAGAGCCATTTTTCTTCGTTGAGCTCATTTCAATTGTGACCGAGCACAACATATAAGCTGATGTCGTCATCTCCTAACCAAAAAAAAAAAGAATGGTTACCATAGCTAATAACCATTTCATTTCATTTTCATTGATATTTGTTCGCATTTACATTTGTTTGTTTATGTTTTCTGTTTTATTTTATTTTTATTTTCAATTTTGCTTCTTTTTTCTTTCGAATATATGTCGTTCAAGTGAACAAATTGATTTGAATTTTATTTGACTGTGATATGAGACCGGTGTTGATAGACGAAAACTTGTTTCTGTATGTAAATAATAATGAAAAAAAAGAAAGAATTGAACGTTTCACTCGCACAGGCACAGCGTTGAAAATTGAAATAATTTTGTAGAAGGATTTCGTTTTAATTGAAAAAAAAGATGTCAACTGATTGTTTGATATGCATAAACTTCAATATTTGTTTCTTTCGATTGTATGCATTTTGAGATTGTTAAGATAACTGGCATTTGGCAGTTATGCATAATTTTATGGTTGGCTAAAGTTAAACATTAAATATTGAGAATGGAGCATCGAGAGCGTGATATGACTGCGTTTTGGTTAATTGTGAAATCTACATCGAAAATCTTAGCATTTAACAAAAAATCCCGGAATTCACAGTATGGTAGACCGACACGGACACCGCCTGTACTCAAAAGAGCATCGAGCTCAAAGCTCAATTGTTAGAGCCCTGGCTCACACATCACATTGCTGTACATTTGGTTGACATGGACAATTGATGTATGTGCTGTGATACAATGAGACGGTGAACAGCGCATGATTCATGATCATGACCTTTAATTTGTTGGTTGCATGTGCTCCGCATTATTTTGTATGTATAATTTGTATTCGCATTTACATTCGCATATCATTTGAAATAGAAAGATGAATGATGAACGTGTTAAATGCTAAAAGACAAATTTTAAAAATGTTTTATTATTCTGTGGATTGAGTGTTGAGTGCCGAGCGCTGTAATTTCTCGGCCTTTTCCCTTCTTTTCTTTTTTCCGTTCTTTTCTTTTTTTTTGTTTTTCTTTCTTTTTATTTCCAATGATATTCCGAGTTTGCGACATTACATGTAATAATCATAATGAACGTACGGAACAAAGAGCAGCACATCATGTGAAACCGTCGATATGGTATATGTATATCGCATAAAAATGTTGGCAGCAATGATGACGTAAGCGATTTTGTGAATCCAACTGAAACGGAAATTGTATGCTTAACGCTTCACGTTTAACGCTTAACGAAATAAGAAAGAGACTGAAGAGATTATTGGTTGCCGTTGATGAGTGCTATTTGAGAATGCAGACAACTGAGAAGAAGATACAAAATCAAAAATTAAATGAAGGTAAAAATAAAGAAATAAAAAAAATACTATTCTATCAGACATTCCTATCCAACAGATCACAAAATATTTGAAAATAATAATGAATCTTCCATTTTGGTTGTATAAAAAAGCATTTTGTTCCACTTTGCATGAAATCTGAAGTGTTTTTTTTTCATGAACTGTGCACAATTCAAATGGCAACAGTCCAACACTGAACAATGTAAAAAGTATATTATTTAGAATTTCTTTTCTTTCTATTCGTTCCCTTTTTATTCGGTGATGGTACTCACGACTCATGAGATAGAGTCTTTTGTCGGTGTTCCATTCAAAAGCAGAGAAAAAAAAATTATTCTGTATATAAAATGGCAAGAAACGATGAAAATCTGAAGCATATTAGTTAACTAAAAATAAACGCTTATAATGTTCATCGTATTATTATTATTATTATTAAAAAGAGCACAAATCGTTCGGCGATTCAATGAGATTTGTCTAATGGACAAGAAAATTAAGATGGTCAATGAAAGAATCAAAAGAAAAACTCAAATCGTGAAGGGAAAAATATTTTTCAAATGTTACGACGATGAGCTTCAGGTTCATTTAGGTTTATAGCAAATGAATGTTCTATTTTTATATGATGGCGCGTAATAAATCAACCAAACATGCTCAATTCTCTATTGCTCGTACTTGTTCCTTCTTCGTCATATGGAGAAAAAAAAAATTAAAAAAAAGTAAAACAACGACGAGAACATGGTAAACAATTTTCTTGAAGGTGATTGTTCAAGTTGTTGGATTTAGATTTGTTTTGCCATCTCTTTCTTGGCCATTTTAATTTTTCATAGCTGCTGATCTGCAGAGGCTTTTAATTTTTGATTTTATTAAGACAACCATTCGATGAATTAGAATGCCTCAATCAAAATATGAGTATTCGATTACATAACAAAACCGAACCGTGCAAACTAACTATGCGATTAATTTTATGCGAATCAGTGCGCTAATAAAAGAGAGACTTGCTCTTCACTGACGCCAAGGTTTCGGGCATCAGTGCGCACTTCTGATTTTGATTAGGAAAACGTTCTGTAATTTTTTTTTTTTGCTTTTTATTATTAAATACAAACATAAAATTGAAAATAATGAATACGGCATTGACGTTGCTTTAGTTCATCATTTCGATTCGAGGGATTTGTTTAGCAAAATCGTATAGGCATGACCATGACTATAATAGAAGACCAAAACAAGAAAAGCAAAAAAAAAAAATAACAAAACAAAACGAAACGTAATTGTTTTATCTTCATTCATTGGCCAGATGAAATATATTCGATTTTTGGTGTACTTCTAGTCTAGAAAAGACGAATACGAAACAGTTGGGAAAAAAGAGACCGATATAAAAAAATGCGCGCGCGATAAATAAACCATGGTCTGTGTATTAATGGACATAGAGAAAAAAAAAGAATAGAAGGAAAAACACCTTTGGTATGTTTCCAATAGCAACTGTACACTGTACACCATTCACGTAATGTCCATACGATGATAAGTACGCAAAAAGTATTCTAGAAATAAAAAAAAATAAAAAATTTGAAAAGAAATGAAGAAAAAAACAGAGAGAGAGAGAGAGAGAGAGAGAGAGAGAGAGAGAGAGAGAGAAGAAGA
>GL501541.1:1791997-1804208 GCA_000149185.1 Mayetiola destructor
AAGAGAGAGAGAGAGAAAATGGAAGGAAAGCAACCAGGTCAATGATTCCATGAATGTTCAATGTTCAGCAAGAGTGCATCGCAATGCTTTCATGTTCATTTGCCTTCTTCGGCTGTTTTTTTTTGTGTATTGTTTGTTGGTTCTCCTTTTTTTACGTATCGTTGTTTAGTTTGCCATGGGTATATTGTGAATTCTCGATTGTATGCCAAACACAATGCATTATATATTGCACTGTGCACACCGCTGTGCACGAGATAATTTTATTATTATTTTTTCTTTTTTTTTCAATTCATAATTCTTGAATTATTTTACTTTTCGGCTTTATTTAATACTAGTTTTGGTGCACTCGAACGGTTCCGCACATTATTTTTCAGAGTCAAGAGCAAATCATTTGGTTGCATAGTCATGATCGCGTGTTTTAATATTCATTTCGTTGTTCAACCTTCACACATCTTCTTTTTTTTCTCATTTCATAATATATATACGGACCACCGGTTGCTTTTATAACAACATCGAATTCGTAGCATTTTATCAAATGATGTAATCACTTAATCGCGCATCATATTACTTGGGCCGATCAACATCAATGCTGGTATTTATGAGCATTGGTTTTTTCTTTACAAAATATTTAACTGAAGCCATTCCGGTATTGATCAATAATCGATATCCATTGAATCGAATTATCGCCTTCCAAATCAAAAAAATTATTATTTTATTTTCTCCCTTAAATCGAGCATTTTTTGTTTTTGTTTTTTAATTCTAATTTTTCATCATAATGAAATAAATAAAATAATACGTGTTTTTTGCCGATCGCCAGATGTTCAACGTAACGATTCTCAACATACCAGACATTAAGACGCAAAATTCATAGTAAAAGACAAATCAGCTACAGCTTTATACCAACAAAAAAAAAAAGAGTGAGGGGGACAGACCGAGAAAAGAGCCAAACAAATTTGCGTTTTTTGTTTATCCATTCAATGAATCAGCAACAGACAAACAAATCTCATGTGTTCATCATTCCCATACACAAATATAAATTATATGATTCAGATCAAGAACCAAGAAACAGGCATAGTTTTGATCAAAACACTCGTGTTTTTGTTGTTGTTGTTGTTGTTGTTATAGCTGTTTTTGTTCCGTGAATGCCGAATTGGTTTTTAAATAGATGAAAGCTGATTTGTTTAAATTAATCCGGATGTAAATTTTCGGAATTTATATTCAAACTCAAAATAGGTTCAAGCGCTCCATTGCATATGTCTTTGTAAGTGTGGATTGAATGTGTCATGTAACAATTTGAATTATTCGAAGAAGAAAAAAAATTGAATCTATTCAAAGACAATCATTCTTCAATCATAAACTTGTCCGAGGATTACATTTCATTTAGTTGAAAATTGACGACTAGACTAACAAGAATATCATTTCCATAATCGATCCAAACGGAACGAACGTTGTTTTATTCATTTCTTCTTCATTAAAGGAAGAAAAATAAAAAGAAAGAGAAAAAAAACGCTTATCATTAAAAGCCACAAGATCGTTGCCTTTTTTCCAATCTCCAATCAGCACAACTGACCGCCCCAAACCGGTGTTAGATGTGATATAGGAATAAAATAATCTTATTTCCTTTCTTTTCTACTCTTTCTATGTTAAAAATCGAATGGCAATGGTATATTATGAATTCATACGAAATGTGTTCATATCATCGATGAACTAATAAATGATTAGGTCATGTGGCCGAATATAGCGAACATTTGGCCGCAAAAAAAAAATGTGATAAAAAAGGGAAAAAGCCACATGGACTCAGTCTAAAGATCATGTGTTGTGTCCCAAGACAGTATCCTAAAACATTTCGATTCTCAACCGATAAATTCTATACGTCTATAAATCTGCTGTAAAAAAAAAAGAAGGAAAAACAAAACGTACCCGAAAATATTTATCGTTTTATGCGAATGACTTTAATACGCAGAAAAAAAAACACAACAAAAAAATTCGGGAACATTCGCCAAATGTGCGAAAAAAGTAAAAGGAAATTTAAATTAACATTCGGTGCTGGGGTTTTGACCAACAAGTGGTCGATTTGTTATTTAGAAAGCAGACTAAATATTGGCGATCAATTTTCATTTATGACAACTACCGTTAGGGGCCGAATTGAAAACGAAACGAAATGAATATGAATTTAAATTTTGTCTCGAATGGCTAATTCAACAACTGCCAAATGATATGGCTAAATGAAAATTGCGTAGTATAATATGTTTACATTCAATTAAATACCGATAAAAAATGTTTACCGCTCCCTACATGTGCTTGTTTCATTCTGTATAGATACAAAGAACAAATGGAACAGCATTCAAAACGGTTAACCGAAAATTTATATAAATATACGTACAATTGAATTTTCGTGAATATTTGCACATTCAGTCAACGATTAACCATGCCAAAGGTAAACAACATTTGGCGCAAAAATTTTCGTTATTTTTCTTCTTTTTTCCTTTTTCGTGTTCTACTTCTCTTACACGGGCCGATTTAACTAAACAATTACGTCATGTAAACAAATGGTTTTTTTCTTCTCTCCCTGCTCGGGCTCGAATTTCCAATGACTTATGACTAATTTTCAGTTATGAAATACTAAAAACGATTCGTTGGTTATCCATATGCAGGAATCGGTGATTGAATACGAATTTAATGTTGTTTTTTTTTTCTTTCTTTTCTTTCTTTTAATTAAACAGATCATTTCTCATCACAATTACAGCATATTTCTCACACTTGAATTAAAATGTACGTTTGGTGTTCAAAGAATAATATCGTGACTTGTTTAAGTGGATTTTTGACGGAAGTGAATGGCAACATTTCGATTTTGGATGCAATGTAAAATATAATTACGTTCTGAAAATGTGGGAAGGACATGAATTTTTGTTATAAAATGGAGAGAGAGTGGGATACTGAGGTTGTTCGGCTGAAAAATGTAATTCATAAAATAAAAAATTTCATCAACTGAATGAATCTCATTTCACGTTGAAACGAATAACGATGTCCAGATACCGAAATATCAAAAATTCTAAAGGCGGAAAAATGTTAAAATCAAAATCATGTCGCATGTCACGTCAGTGCTACCGAATTGAAAATTAAACATTTAATCACATTCATACTTCATATCGGATGTAGAAATAGCGTATGCTATTATTCATTAGCCGTATATGGACTGGAACATTCATTCATTGTAAATAAAAACCAAAAAACAATTCCATTGATCGATTGTCACGACTTTCTTTGGCCGAAATAGTAATTTTTTTCCATTTGTTTTGTTTTCAAACTGAAGCTTATTGATATTCAAATTGAATGTGTTAAAACACCTGCACATTTGATAATTGCTTGTACGTTTCTGTGTGATTGTTAAAATAGTCAACGGAATACCAAATGGCATGAAAGATCTTTTTTTTCTTCTTTTTTTTTTTGATTGAATAGGTGATAAAGAATAATAAATAATTATCCCAAATGAAGAAAATGAATTGTTATAGCCGAATATACAGGGTGGGACGCTAAGAATTATCAATATGATAGGTGGCTATTAAATGGATCAAAAATGTATTTATAAATACAGAAAATTTGTGTCCCTTTTGATGATATGCATTTTCCATATGGCGCTTTAATATACGAAATGAATTGAACATTTCCTTTCATGCAATCAAAATGAAACCCCAGAAAAAAATGGCCGAATCAAGCATACCAATTTTCGAATTAGATTCATTCAAATTCATATTACTATGAAAAGATCCAACAACAATAACAAGAAAAAAAATTAAATAAACTACAAAGAATCAAAAGATGAATGTGAATACGAATGCTATGGAGCCTGCGTTGACTTAGGCTAATTTATTTATGACACTCACATTAATTTTGTTCTTTGCTGTTCTTTTTTTTTCATTGAACGATGATTATTATGTATATATGGAAATATTTTCTGATAGTTTTTTCCTTGACTATTTTTCTATTCATTTGAGAGCGATGATATGTGAATTGTGAATGGATATGGGAATGAAACGAATGATGTAATGACTAAAGACTCAAACATCCACAAATTCCGAATGCGAATCAATTTAATTGGAATTGTTCAAATCTTGACATCAGTCCGCTGCTGCTTGTGTGATCTAGGAAACATGTGCTCCGTCTTGAAAGTGAAACGAATACAATTTTCGCTTCATTTTGGAATTATTTGCATATTTATTTCGACAAAAATAATGTTTGAGATCATTGTTCACAATTGAAAAATCATTAATTTTCACTTAATTTGGGTGATTGCGAGAAAGGCAAGCCATTTCATACTACTACAATGTATAAATTTATGCGTAAAAACATTGTTGGAATTAGGAATGACATGAAATATCACTTGATCATGTCGATACTGCAATATAAATTAGGATATGATTCCAAATTGAAATTGAAACCAAAGAAGACGTGATAAAAATTATGCCAGCAATTTTATGGTTATGACTATGCACACCAAGGCACCAGCAATGGTGTTTTCCACACAGTCATCGCAATATATCAAGCCCCAGCAAAAAATACGGAAATTTAATCATTTCAAAAACGCCAATTGAAAAATTATGTTCCGCATAAAATTATAATCGCTATATTTGTCTTTTGAATCCATTCATGTACATTTTTCATTGGTCGAATTTGTTGGAATTCTTTTTCAATCGAAATGATTTTCGATTTTCATGAGATTCGTGGTGGCCATAAAACCACGTGCATTAATTTCGGTAATTTTCCAAATCTTTACCAATTTTTATGGAACATTTTATTGCACTATTATAATTCATGTTTATGTATGCCCTTTTTTTTTTTAAACACACTCACAAAAACGAAATTTAAGAGACTCGAAAAAAAAAATTTAAAATGAATCCCAATGGAAACGGAGGAATGAAGGTTGAGACAAAAAAAAAACAGAAAGAAAAAATTTTAACATTCTGAAACTGATTGGTGATTTCGTTAAGTTCTCATAATTGTTGAAAGTAGTTCGGTATGATTCAAATGTGAATGGCAATAAAGAAACCAGTTTGGAGAGTTTGGAGCCGTGCCAAATTAAAATTCTTTTGAATTTGACAATATGAATTTGATTGTATAATCAGAAGATGACTAAAAATGATCGCAAACGACACGTTTTTTGATCCGACTACGGACCCTATAGTGTGATACCTAAATCAAGAAATACTCACCAAACGTATTGTGGACAATCGTACTCCAAACGGAATTTTTATAGATGAATCACCGAAAAATTCACTGCGAACACTGGCTGCACATCAACTCAGGTGGACGATTTAGCGTTCACTACAAAAGAGTAAAGAAATTATTCGTTCAGAGAGTTTTGGGGAAAATTTAATATTTTGCATTTGATATGAAAATCAATATTCATATTTTATATTGAAATGTTTTTATATATTCGTATTTTTTTGTTAATATCGTGTTCGATAAATATTTAATCGATGAAGGTCACTCATATATGTTTATCATCATCAATTCCATTAATGTGTTGAAAAAATATTATAAAATCTTAATCGAATTAAAATACACAATCAAAGAGGAAATGGCTTGTATTCAAAATGAGGACATCATCGGAGGCGCAGTAAAAGGAACGCAGCGCCAATATTTTGATTCCTTATTTCCGATGACACCATAAGTATAAATACGAAACGTAATATTCGATTTCCTTTTTTTTTGCAACCGATGATGGACTCACGAATGGATTTACAATTTAATGAAATTTATTGCAAGGAGTGGTTGAAAAAAATGTGTCATTCTTTTTTTTTCTGTTATTATTATCGAAACGAAAAAAAAAAATAACAAATTAGGAAATTTATACGAAATGCGTTTCAAATTTGCCAGGTTGCCGAATTGGGCCAATGAATTTGCAGTTTTATTTTATTCAACAATAACAACTGTGCGAAAAAGGTGCCAAAAGAAAATAAAAGAAATTATGAGTTATGTGTGCCAATCAATGTGGGTGGGGGGGAAAAAAATGTGTTTAGTGAAAAAGTTTGGATGAAAATTAACTCTAAAAATTGAGAGAAATTGACAAATAACTGTGTTCTCGGGTTGATTCTGAAATTATCCGTTTTCTTCGATTCTTTTTTGCATCATCCATATCCATGGTTGTTGTGGCGTATGGAGTAGCCGCGCTGACTCACTCAATTTTCACTTTTTGTCCTTGCCCTAATTCCAAAACCATTTCATTTCATTCCATTCTATTCCATCCACATGTATATTTATATTATATCTAAGCGCATGCATAAAATCGATTGAACTGAATCGCAATAAATAATTCTTTCTCTCAATTGGAGAAATCAATGTAAAATGCTTAAATACCGACATCATACGAAAATGTTAAATTAATGCAATTTTCGATCGTTTATGCTATATCATTCAATCATCAATAATCGCAATCATATTCTCTGGGAATATGAAATGTTTAACATTATATTGCTGGAGGAAGAAAAGGAAAAAATTGTTTATATTGGTTGTCTTAAGACCGGTCTATCATCCCAATCATAATTTTTATATCATTAAATTTCTTTAACAAATAAAGTTATAATCGTTTAAACGATTCATAAAATAAATAAGTATTTAAAATGTAAAAACCATTTGAACGATTCTGTATCCACTTCAATGAATCGCATTAATTGGAGATTATGTTTGTATCGGTCTCCGAAATCGATTTGAATTTGTTAAAACTCATTTCAATTGCAACAATAATAAAATGTGCGCTAGGTAAATGTGCTTAAGATATGACGCCAATAAGACGGTGACAGGCCTAACCAATTCGAAATTTTAACGCGCTGTCAAGTTCATGCCATGACGATTTCTTTTTATATATCGATAAAGCAACGAATAACTGTCGCAGTTGATTATTCAACATCATTTTATCGTTTAATTCAACTCTGAATTATTTTGTTTTTTCGTTCAGTCTTTTTTCCAGCAACAAACAATAAAACGTTAAACGATTATTTATTTCAATATGTTTTTTTTTTTTTGAATTAGTTTATGGATTAACAATCTCTTTATTCTGTGTACACATATTTTGATCTGGATGCATAGAAAGACATTCGACATGGACGATCCCGGCAATACCTTTAAAATATAACATGTTAGCTGTGCAGTGAAATTGAAATATTTTCAAAAACACGAAACACATTATGGCTCCAGGCCAATTGAAACGAACATACGCGCGGAGAAAAACAAACATGCAAATCATATTGAGAGCATTTGAGATCGATTTCGAACGATTAAAATGAAGACAAATAACAAAAATTGAATTAAAATCAATTATTTTCCAGTTCAAATTAGAAATATATTCGCCGAATAGATATTGTGCTCCATGTGAGTCTGGCAAGTTTGATACGTGTAAATATATGTATTTATATGAATAAGTGTATGCGATAAAAAAATGCCTTTAATTTTGCAATGGAAGAAAAATGATTTAATGGAAAATCCACATATATATATATACACACACACATCCGTCGCCCAATTTCGAAATCAAACAAAACAGTATAAAATAATGAAAAATATCTGTGGCGACTGAATGAACTGATCCTTGAACTGGAAAAGCGAAAGAGAACAAAAATAAAAGTAAAAAACATACAATTAAATTGAATATAAGCCATTTTTTGAAAAAAATATAAATGCGCACGGAAATGACTAAAATTGGATAAATATGCTAGGAAATGCAGAAGTGTAAACCGTTTTTTGAAAGTTCTATTATTAATAAAATATGGTGCATCGAAAGTATAAAATTAATACGAAAATAACAAACCAAAAATATTGTTTGAGTAAATTATTCTTTTGATACATGTGAAATGTGAATGGTTGCATTGTTATAAAAAAGAGGCGAGCAATAATAATATATAGGAATCAGTGTTACGAAATTTGCCGGACAATTGTCCAGGCAAAGGAGAATATCATTGATTTGCTTGCCACATCCACTTACTAGCAAACTTCAGACTATGAAACTTTGTTGCAATGTTGACTGGCAAGTGCCAACTTATAGACAATTTGCCTGGCAAATCGAGCGAAGGCAGAGAAAAAATCAACACTGTCAGAAATAGAATAATTTTCAGAAAAATTATGTTTGTTTATTGGAATTGCACGTTTTCAATTTCTCCGTGCACTGTAATTTACCCAAATGAAATTGTGAATTGAGAGGTAAGTGTGTCTGCCAGTCATACATTGTATAATGTATATTTCATCAGAACAAACCCCCCAACACACTCACACACATACCATACACCCCACACACACACAAACACACACTGTAAACGGAACAATGTACAATTTCAATGTGTACTTTAATATGAGCTGCAATTGTGAAATATCTTATTCCAATGGCAAAACCTACGTAAAATGTCAATGTGTTTTCTTCTCGCCCCATGCAACAACACAATGCGTGATAGAGAATACACTAGCTGGATTTTCCTATTCTGTTTTGAATCTGTTATCGATTTTTGGGTAGAATGAGAAATGCCTTTTAAAACACAAAAATCATGAGTGCTTGATGTGGGAGCAAAAGTAAATAGATATTGTGGATACGTCGGCATAATAACAATGGATACACGGTACATCAGCTACCAACGAAAAAATTAATAATATTAATGATAAAATGATATCGAATCATTGGATCATTTATTACACCACATTTCAATTCGTTTTGACACAGAAAATTAAAAAATGAAAAGAATAAAAACGAAATTTTCGATTTTAATTTCCATCATCATTGGGAAAAAATGTTGAAAAGAATAGACAGTAATAAGCACCTCACTGTTGTGTACACACATTTAAATTGGAATACATTTTGGCTACGTTCTATTTGTTTTTCATGTTGAATTGTGTGTTTTTCTCCAGAATTTTTGTTTTTTTTCTTTTTTTTTTTCATAATTGCATGTAACTGTTTCTATTAAAATGTGTCAGAATTTCAGTTGTCATTCTAGAAATAGCGTATTTTAGTTAGTTTTTTTTTTTAACTGACTGACAAAGTAACAAAAAACTGCAGGTATTCAACATCAACATTGAAAATAATAATTTACTACCAAATGGAAATGTATAGCGAAATGTAAAAAGTTGAAAGTTATGTATAAGCACGTAGAAAAAAGAGAGAGGAGAAAAACCATCGAAGATATCCAAAAACATAACACAATATTGTATCATCCGTGGTGTGTATCGAATATTTTAATGTGTTGAAGTTTTCGCATTTCATCAACATCAACAGTGAATGTGAAAAATGACGACACAAAAGAAAACGTTTTTCGCGAAGGTCCATCGCCCATCGAATGTTTCGTTGAAAAATATATTTGAATGCACAAAAGCACATGAAAATGATGGTGCACAAAAACAGTAGAAAAACGAAGGAAGGAAACAACCACTCACAATCGTAACATTGAATGACAGTTTAATATGAAGGAAACTCTGTTTACAATATTGAATGGATACAGGAGCACACACAAAAAATACACACTGAAAAGTAAACACAAAAGAAAACATCAGCCAAAACAATCGGGTTAAATTGGCAAAAAAAAAAAAACGAAAAATAAAATGAAACAGGCAAAGAGTTCAGGCATTGCACATATGTACGCAAAGGTGTACACCAAAGGACATTTGACAACATTCACAACCAATTCAATGAATAGTTGCTTTTTTCTTCTCTTTTCGCGTTAAAAATCGAACCAACATCGAATCAATTCCGCTTCATTTGGATCATTTGAATATTTTTATTTTTTTTTTATTTTCTTTGAATGATTTGATATTACAAACGCTTTAAAAATCACATATTCCAATTTCCACTGGGATTAAAGATGATAAGAAATTGCTGTTTATTTTATAATCGATTGAAATTAAAAAGCCAAAAAAATTTGACACTACCAACCAATGATTTATCGATTTTCGATAAGTATTCCGTTTCTGTTGGAGTTCTTTTTAGGTTATCGTGGAATTTGCGACGACCGTTCTGTTATGTCTGTTAATCACACTGATTTCAAATGATTTCACTGTTTCTTCGGTTTTGTGAAGTTTTTCCTTTTTTTTTTTGGGTTTTTTTGATTGATTTGTTTTCGCCAAATCAAACTATTCTATTTACATTCAGTTTGAACACGCACAAACACACACACACACAAAAAACACACTCACAAAATATTGTCTTAATGCCAAAATTCAAGGAACAAAATTTTGTTGTTCAACAAACAAATAAAATCAACACAAAAATCGAAGTTTTTCATTAACTTTTTGAATTTGATTTGATTTTTTTTTTTTTTGGACTTTTATTTTTAGGATTTTATTCACAACCGAATGTTATGTCAAATAATAATTTTTAATGCAATAATAAAACACGTCTTGAAATCACTTTGATTTGATTTAATACGTCTCAGTACAATAGGCAAATATCGAAAATATATCGGAGAATATTGACAAAATGACGCATTCTCACTTCAATAAAACTGTTCGCATTGAACGCGCTATTCAAACTGATTTGAAAATCGAATAATATGTTTGCAAACGTAGAAAAGTATCGGAGTATGTTTGGTATATACATAGCGTGTATACCGACGAGTGAACGAGCATATTATGAGGTATTGTGGTGTGAGCGAGAGAATGAATAAAAGCTGTATGACGACACTTTAATATAAACGAATAGCAGAAGATGAGAATAAAGACAAATTCACACGGACTGGAGGCAAACAAGCAGGGATCAGCATAGCACAGCACAGCACAGCACAGCACCATATCATATCAGTGGATTGTAGGATATTTGATGGCTACAACATCAGAAAAGACAATCATGCATGGCTAAATTAAAACAGGCAAATATTGTTACCGAAGAAAGCAAAAATCACATGGAATAGAATGATACACATCAAGTATGTGTGTTTGTACAGCACTAAACGGTGGATTGTTATTGTTTGGTTTTAAATCCAAAATGAATATGGTAAAGTTTATGGTCACGCACAAATACGCATACAAAATTTGACGGTAACAAATACATTGATGTGCGCACATTGCCATATACCACATACCTTGTTTTCTTTGAATCCCATATAAGAACCATCCATCATTCATTATTCCATCCAATGCAGTCCAATTCGATCCATGAAATTTTTGAGATCAAATAGATCATGAATAGAATTCGATGATTCCAATACAACAGGGATTCCCAATTTGACTGTCTGCATAATTGCATCATACTGGCCGATAGGTTGTCCAATAGGATGACTCTTCGAGATGACGAAACATGCCCATGACCAATTTGATTAAAAGAGTTTGTTTAAAAAAAATTCATCAATTCAAAATCGAACTGGATTGGATGATCTCTGCACAGAAAAATTAAATTCGTTGAAATAAAATTTGAAAATTGAAGGCATTAGCTCCATCTACCGTTGAATAGTGACAAACCTCATAGTATTTATAAGACCCAAAGGAAGCACGTAGCTTAACTAGAGTAATATCAAAGTTTTAATTTTGTTCTTTAACCGTGATCAAAGAAAACAAACGCTACAGGTCATTCGACCAAATATTTAGCCTTTAAACTGTTGCTTTCTTCCCCGCATTCGTATCGAATGACTTCAAATTGTCATTTCTACAAATTGAGATCGAATTCAATTTTTCCAATTTTTTGAAAAAAAAAAAAAATGATGATAAGTTTTCATTTGCTGAATTGTGTGTCAAATACAAATTTATATATTTGACAATTATTTATTAATGTGTTTATAATAATATGCTATTGCTTCTAGAGACGAAATTTTTGAATATATAATTTTTTTTTTCTGGACTGAAACCAACGAATTGCGCCTTCGAAAAATCTTTGGTGGTTTCAACCATTTTCGCTTAAAAAATTCAATGGTTCAATTTCACGATTCAAGAGTCGTTATAAGAGGCATTAATGGTATATCGATTAACAGGCAGATTATTCCAAAATGATTCAAGAAAAAAAACAAAAGTTGATACAAATATTCTGTGTTTATAATTCGGCGATGCTGGTGATGTTTAAGGCTTTTTTTTTCTTTTAATTCGTATGAAATAAATATGATTTGTTTGATCAATTAGCAATGGATTTGCGAACCATTTGCAAAATTTGATTTGATGATACGTTTCATTCATTTATATTGCTAAAATACTATCTACACAAGGGAATATTTTCCGGCAGTTGTCACACGCGCAGATCAGTGTGATATATACC
>GL501541.1:1811834-1846959 GCA_000149185.1 Mayetiola destructor
ACGAAATTACGATATTGTATCGCGTTTGCTTTAATTTTTTTTATAGAAATGTTAATATAATTGTGCCAATCGTTCGATTCCAATTTAACGATAATGAAGAAAAATAAAAATAATTAATAAAAAACAGTCTTGCAAAAATGTCTGACGATTCGTAAAAAATGGGAATTTTCCGAAAAGAAAACTTATTGGTTGCTCCACATTGCGATTCATATTTTTTTTTCTCCATAAAATCAAATTGATTTTCGTGCGCGTCACTGATAAAATTACAATGTCCCGATGGCATCATCATCATCATTGATTTTATAGCTGTACTGGTGTTCAATATCACCAAAAGACCAAGCAAATCAAACTTTTCAATCGCCATCCATTCAGAGAGACGGTGGCCGAAAGTCACAAAAAGAAATCATCACCAGAAATCCAAATATTTTCAAAACGTTTTTGTTTGCTTAGTGAAATTGAGAGAATCCGAATAGTCACCTGAAGATTATGCACCTGTTCTGCTAACACATCTTCAATCCGGAAATTGAAAAAAACAAAAACCAAATGATCTGCTTCTGATCCGCGAATACGAAAAAAATACTGAATACGAATTTTAGTAATTATTTTTTTTTTCCACAAAATTTGCAAACACCTGCACGATAGGCTTTGCATTTGAACACATTGCAGTGAATGCGATCATTCACAATAATTTTAAGTCTTTGAATCCTCGAAAAAAAAAAAATGCTTTCAATGAAGTTTAAATGTTGTGTGGACAAATGTATTTTGGATTAGTTCTGCATATATTTGCAATCGCAATTCTGCAAACCGGCGATATTCAGTTCTGGGCTCTGCGATGCCCAATTTTTCGACATTTCAACTCTGTGAACGAATAAGCAGCGCCCAAATCTTCCGGCAGGCATTCAGAATACAAAATTGTCCAACACAACTTGACATGCAACACTCAAATACAATTTTTCTTTTTCTTTTTTTTTTTTTTTGAAAACAATAAATTCCAAACAGCAACTATTCTCTTCAACTCAAAAAGAAAAAAGAATGAAAAAAATATGAATGAATAAAAACAAAAATGACATAAAAAATCTTCGAAATAAAATGTTCGTTTTATTGGGCTTGGAAACTTGAATAAAGTTTATCAATAATAATATACTATAAATGTGTTTTTTTTCTTTTCATTTCTTCTTTTCATTCATATATTTGTTTTAACAACAGATCTTATTATTCTTCCGATTCTAATATTTCACACTCGTTTAGCCTCGAGAAAATGTATTTGATTTATTCGATTTTCTCGGACATATTCCTTCGATAATTTTTACATGCTGTCGGTCTCTATCTCTTTCTCCTGCTGTTACAAGGCTTTTGTTTTCGAATTTTTCATTTTGTGTTTTTTTTTTTTTCATTTATTTTTAATTTATTTTATGCTCATCTAAATAATAATAATAATAATAATAATATATAAAATGTTTTTATCGCAAAAAATTTACTTATCCACCTTTTTCCTGAATCCGAACTTCAAGAATCTATTTTATTTCTCTCTGTTTTAAAAGAACCAAAAAGCAAAAAAGAAAAATATTTCCAAAATTTACAATGCCATTTTTCATAAATATCTGTTCGCCTACTCGCTGTTCGAAGAACTATCACTGTTATATTTTATTTTTTTTTCCTAATCGCATGAGAAATATGAACTTAATCGCGTCTAACTGGCCGGATAAATATATATCAAATGAAAATAAGGAGATGAATTTAGTTTTCGGTTAGATTTTTGTTTTTTTTCCTTTTCGTGGTTTGAGTCGTTTTAGTTTTAAGAAGAGGCCAATCGATTGAATACTATGAAATTGTACACGGGCCAAGCAAATATTGAAATTGTTGAAAATGTTTTGAAACGAAAGAAATTCGATGGCAATTTGATAACGGGAAATATGCTCAATTGAAGGATCGTGCGATCGAATTTATTAGAATTTATATGTATGATGACTGATGACGAATGTACAAATAAAAGCGTTTTTCGGCATAAATCGAAATAAACAAAGAAACAAACGGAATATTTAAGAAGAAAGAAAGAAACAAAGTGAATGAAATGGTTCACCATATCAAAATTATGTTCATTTCATGCTTTGAATCTTGGATATGCGAAGTACATTTAGCTTTCACACGCAATTAAACTGTCACTGCACAGTCTTTCTCTCTTTATGCCTGCAATTTCTCTCTTAATATGGTTTTTGTTGATTTTGTGGGGTTTTGTTTTATCCTTAAACATTAAATCATACACATGTTTCTGTATCAATATCATAAACGATATTTCATATTGTTTGTTTATAGTAAAAAATAAACAAAGAAAAAGAGAAAAACGATCAAAAACGAAATCATTTAAAGAAAAACAAAAAACGAAAATTTCACTTTTGATTTGTTCAATTAAATAAATTTTCACTCGTAAATCTCGTTACTATCCGCTTGAATATCCTATGTTTGAATGCCCTCGCTTTTAAGAAAACGAAAAAGAAAAATCTCTGCTTTTTGTTTATTTTTTATTTGGATTTGGTGAATCTTTAACATTGTTCCGTTCATTTCAAGTTCGTGCCCAGATATGGAATTCATAAATGGATTCAGTTGTTTTTTTTTTTATTTTTACCATTTTCGTCGATTACTCACCGCAATTTTGTTGTTGTTTGTTTCTTTCATTTGCAAGATAGAATAGTGTTATCATGATGCAAGCATATAAAGTTCTGTCAATGATTGAATATGGAAAATTAAACGGAAATCCATTTATCATCAATTTCGATCATTCTGCACACACAAAAACTTGTAATACCATTTTTAACAGTTATCGATGTATTGATGTTAGATGTTAGTTTTAGGCAAATTTTCCTCATTTGTGTAAAGCGAGGCTGGCCAAATGGTAAATGCTGACATATTTGATATTTTGATATTTACGTAGCACTTATATTACTACAGTATACAACTGAGCATTCTTTCTCTTTTATTTTTTAAGCTTGTCACATTTTCTAGGCGAATTTCTGTAAAACTATCATCAAATACATCGTTAACTGTCAAGAACACTGTTTTCTCTGGCCTCTATGTGCAATTTGTACAATAATCGAAATTGATAATTTCATATCACCAATCCCATGCATATTCGGACACATGGCCCTATCAATTGTTTTCTTCTTTTTTAAAAAAAAAAATCTTTTTCTCGTGTAATTTCTTAGAAATACATATTTTCTTAAATCTTTGCATAATTTTGTTTTTCTTTCCTCATTTTTCTTTTTGAGGTGATTTAGTGTTAATTTTTTATGTTTCTCTTTATCCATTGTAAAGTAATTAAATTCCACCCTTTTCTTCGTTCCTTTTTAACTTAAAATTAAATCACTTAATAAATATTTACATGTACATTACTTAAATTGTGTGTGTGTGTGTGTGTGTCTGTGTGTGTGTTACATTATTTAATTAAATGTTTTTTCTTTTTAGCTCTCATTTTCATTTCGATCGATTAATATCTATCCCTATCTCTGTTGCGCTCTCGTTCTCACACTGTATTTATTGTTTTTCATCAGTTTTGTTTCAAATTTTCTGATTTGTGTCTCAAAACATTCCTTAGCTCAGCGGTGAATGGTCACAATTCAGCCATCAAAGCGGTTAGAAAATAGCATAAAAATGTATAAAAGAATGTTAAACGTATACCATTTTGATGAAATTAAAAATTTCGTTTATATTTTCGCAAATTCGCGTGACACTCTTCCGCTTCTCGCTTTTTCTCCTTCTTCTTCCTTTTGAGAATTGAACCATTTTTTTTTTTTTGAATGAGAGCCAATATATTATGCATTTTTTCTTTAGTTTGAAAATGAAAATATCTATTCCATTTCAAATTTATTATTATTTTTTTCTGAATTTAATTGCTACGCTCCATCATTAAATGAAATAACGTCATTTACAGCCCCAATCCATTAAAAATGTTCGACTCAATTTGGAATGATCATCAATATTGTGCATATTCTATCTCCCTCTCTATTTCCCTTTCTTTCTATTTCTCTTTTTCCCTGAACCTTTACCGTTCGCATCCTCAATATTTGTAACTTTTTTCTTTGTCTTTTTTTTCGTTCCGAAAATTGTTGCACACTTTGTCCATGTTACATACACATACCGTACGGTACAAAAAACGTATAATTTTTACCATAATCAAGCAAAAAATAATAATATAATAAACAAAATGTCTACAAAAACATCATTTTGAATACGGCTCAAAACCGCTGACAAACCATGCAAACCACCAGAAATTAAGTTTGGTGGTTTGAGTGATTTTGAGCCGTATTCAAAATGCAATTTGGCTACGCGCGACGAATATGCACAATGCTGATGATCAATCCAATCCAATATGAACAATTTTACAATGTACATTTTTTTATATTTTATTAATTAATATTTTTAAATCATTTTGTTTTTTTTTTTCTAATTTTTCTTCTTTTTTTTTCGTTTCGAAATTATGCACACTCGCAAATATTATTTTCTCCTACTATAAGAGGTAATTTTTATATTTTGTAGTTTCACTTTCCCATTTGAAATTTTCTCAATATTAATTTTTTTCTTTTCTTTTCTTTCGTTTTCATCATTTTTCTCCCATTGTTCCGATGGCCTGTTTGATTTGTCCCATTTCGGTTGTAGCGCATCTTTTGTAGTGGATTGTGTGTATAATGTGTTTAGGTGTGTTTGGTTTCTAATTGTAAGATTTGTATGAAATGGTGTATGAAATGTATTTGTGTATATTTTGGTTGTTTTTATCGGGCGCAATAATTGAAAATCATGACAAAAACTCCGAAAAACTGAAACTGATAAGAATATTAATTGTTTTTTGTTCCGACCTCCTATTGAATTTTAATATTAGTATTCCAACAGTGTTGACATTTATTTTTTGCCTGCGTTTGCTTTGCCAGGCAATTTTTTTTTCTTATTGTCCGTCATTGATTTAAGCTTAGTTATTCGTGAAGCTGTTCTCACGCAAAACGACGAGCAATCAATGAAATGTGCCTTTGCCACGACAATTGTTCGGCAAATCTTGCAACACTGCCTTCAAATTCGTTGGTTTTATTGGATCGGTTGATGGTTTAGTTTTTGTTTCGGATTGAATTAATAGAAAAACGAAAATGTTGTTGTTGTTGTTGTTGTTGTTATTGTTGATGATGATAATGATGTTGTTGGTTTGTCAATAATTTCTAATGCTGCGATTGTGATTGATGTTGTGATACTGTAGATGATGCCGTTGTAACCACCGTTGTTGTGGTTGTTGTATTTAAATTATTTGCCATTGTTGTTGGTATATCTTGTACATCCCATATTTCTTCCAGAAATCGTGGTAATTTACGATTTTTCAATTTTAATGAGAAGCACATTTCGGAATTTTGATTGCCCAACGTTCTTAATTCGGTTAATATTGCCAGCAATGTACCGAATACAATCATACATTTAACATCACCGCCATGACGATTTAAAATATAAATTCGTAATGTATCTAGATAATAGCTTTGGATTGCCTCCACTAAATCAGCCTGTTCGAGCCCTGGACGATGTGAGAATATTACAATGGCTGTTAATAATGCATATTCAACATTATCAACGCGTAACGAATACATTTGACGGCAAAAATGTAACAGATCCTCAATGGTATCAGCCATACCAGCCATTCGATATGATTCACGTGTATATGAACGATTATTCGCAAAGAATATTGAATCGGTGGCAGCATCATAACGTCGAGCCATTCGTAACATCATTACTTCACTGGAACATGCCTATTGGTTGGTTGGTTGGTTGGTTGTGGAGTATTTTTTGTGATGTAATTTTCATGTCGATCACAGACGAGACGGTAATTTGATTCAACAGGATATCGACGAGTCGTAATACGATACCGATATGGTCAAGACACATATTCATCCGATTAACGTGCAAGACAATGATAATTTTTTATTCGAAAAAAAAACCAAAAAAAAAAAAACAAAAAACAAGAATTAAATAAAAACAATGTCAGAACAAAGCAGATGAGATTTTTCTTCTCTTTTTTTTTTTTTTTTTGGAAAATTAGATGTGTTTACCTTAAGCAGCGTAATTTGATCTTCTTGAGGAATTTTCGTAAATGCTGGCAATCCTTTTGCAAACTCAACGATTAGTTGTACTGTTAAAATTGTGATTTCTGTGATGTGACGGAAATGAACATCATTTTGATCTTCGTTTTCATCGGGGGAACTTTGCTGTTGGTTTATTGGCGCACATGAAACGATAGAAAGTTTTTTTTTTTTTAAGAAAAAAAGCTCAAGCATAGAAGGAAAACAAACAGCATGTTTTAACACAAAAACAAACACATTCACTTACAATCATTATTCGTTTCAGATCTTCCTCGGATGGTTGTTCATAACCATCTTGGTACCAAATCAATTTATAAATAACAGCTAATTGATTTGGCGTCAATGCTGGAATATTTCTTGCACGATTTTCCTCCAGTAGCTTTTGCGGTAAAAGTTGCTGCATTGATAAAAAAAAGCAACAGATAACATCGGATGATGGGTTTCGGTGAATAGCGGCAGAGAAATCGAAAATGAATTTTCATGGAATAATAGAGGAAGAAAAAAGAAAAAAAAGAAAAAATGCACATGAAATGATCATGATTAGTGATTGATTTAAGATGTGTGGGTGAATGAACAGAAAACATAATCAAAACATAAACATATTGAATTTTGAATTTTCATTATGCACACTGTGCACAGCATGCTGCATGCACAATATGCACATTGTTGATAGGAACTTAAATTAAATGGAAATTCTATTGAGTTGCGTTTCTCGAAATGAAAATCAAAAAATAGTGAGATTAGCCGGCTCATGTCAGTTGAGGTAGGCCAAATGAAAATGGTATAAACATGAAAAGAAATTCGCGCAAAGAAAATAACATTGCAAATTGTTTCAATTTACCGTTGCTTCAGCATATGGAGGCGGATCACATTTCATTAGTGCAGGTATTTCATTTTTGTATGCATCAAGTGTGTTCAGTGATGGTGGTATTTGTTGTTTATCTTTTTCCTTTTGTGCTTTTTTCTCTTTGCGTTTGATTGCACATTGATTTTCTGGCACTACACATTCAGGTCGCATACCAACCGCTAAACACTTTTTGAGCCGACATTCTTGACATTTACGACGCATATACATATCCATTTCGCACTCATGACCGAATTTACAACAATAAACTGCATTTTTGGTAACGCTACGCCGGAAAAATCCTGTAATTTGCATTTCATCAGAAATAAAAACGAAATTTTTTTGAATTTTTAATTACGAAAAAAATAGTAATAAATATAAATTAGAACCAAAATGAATGGACAAAAAAACTATCGTAATGGAATACTTACCTTTACAACCTTCGCATGTAAGCGCATTATAATGATAACCTGAAGCCCTGTCACCACAAACCAGGCATAATTCCTCTTGTTGTCGTGGCGTTGGACCCTTTTTAGCCCGTTTCGGATCACTGCAATCATTCATACCGTAATCGTTTAGACTACTCGACGGCGATAGATCCTCTTGACCTGCGAATATTTTTTTTACGAAAAATTCAAATGTCAATGCAACAATAACAAATGCAACCAATCATCGATTAACTTACCCATCATACTTGTGTCTTGTCGATTTAAATACGATGAATTATTATCAACATCCAAATTCAATGGAAATGAGCTATTACTATTGTTCGAAATGCTATCATTTGTTTTAAGCAATCGATAAACAAAATTTTCATTAAAATCCACAAGTCTATCGGCATCACTATTTTCGTCCATTGCATTCGAATTCATCGGCAACAGGTATCCATTTTCAATCATTGAATTCAATAATGCAATGGCTTGATTTTTATTTGTTGCTTTATTACTATTTAGCAAATATGTAACAAAATCACTGCCACGATTTTGATACGGTACTGTTTTGGTCATTTCTTCATATAATGTTTTAATTGACACTATATGTGGCTGTTGTGGCTGCTGCTGTTGTTGTTGCTGCTGCTGCTGTTGATGCTGTTGTTGTTGTTGTTGTTGCGTTACACCTTTTCGATCGATATTATTTGCTAAATAAATTTTATCTGAATTAATATTGCCATTTCCCGTCATAAAATTCGTTTTGCCATTCACTTTGATCGATCGCGTTGCATTTTGATCAATTGACGTTTGTGAATCGTTTGTATATTGTTGTTGGATGTGTGTTGCTGGCGCTTGATTCGATTGTGTATTATTTGAATTAATTTGATTTTGTGCAGAATTTGTTGAATGAATAGTGGCAGTGAATGATTGCTGTTGATGTGGTGTCTAACGAAAAAAAAAAAAAACAAAAAAATTTCTTCATTCAAATTCCATTCGAATCCGTGAATATGTTTCAAAGAAAATTATTATGTGTGTCTTGCAGTTCTTACCTGCATATTTATGATTGCAGTATTTATCGTGCTGCCATTACTATTTGTTGGTATCACATTGAATCCACTAGTATTGCTGGTAACAAACGGTGACCACGATGATGATGACAATGATTTGGTTGGCGATTGAATATTGCGATTCATTTTTTGTGTTATGATTGTTTCAGTAATATTTATTTCGTGGTTGTGAGTGAGTGTCTGTTTCATTTGTTTGGATTTATTTTATTTCTCTTCTATTTAAACTTTTAATTTTTCCGATCTTTCGTTCTTGCTTCGGCTCTCCTGTTCTCTGTTTGTTTCTCTCTTCTTTTTTTTCTTCTTTTAAAAAATTGATTGTTTGATTAGTTATATGTCGTTGGTCGTTGAACATTTCTTAGATAATTGCAATTTCTTTTTTTTTTTGGTCTCCTGTTTCTATATTTGATTCTCGCGTTGATCAATATTGAATGTTGTTGTCGCCGGAATCAATCGGTCACTTGAAGTGCTTTTCAATATTTATAAATATCACTTAAAAATTTGAATTTTCAATTTGCACATTTCCTATATTTCCGGTTGTGTTGATTGATCTCATCAACACCCGCAAACGTGCGCGCACTCACACACTGACACTTCCTCTTTTTTTTTGTTACAATGGGATCACGTATTTTTCGTTCTGACTTTTTCTATTTCTCCCTTTTCCTCACGAAAAAAAAAAAAAATTGTTTCTTATAATCCACGTTTATTATGAATATTTCGAAAAGGAATTCGAAATTTAATTTTTTTTTCTGTTACACACATGAACACTTGAGTTTTTTTGTTATTTTTCGCTTTTTATTTTTATTGTGATCCATTGCGTTGAATATATATATATATATATCCGGTCTGAACGTTTTATGAATTTTATTCTGCAATGAAAAACGGAAATGAAAAATCAATCAATAAATTCCTGACTCAGCAGAAAATTACAAAATAATTCATTTAATTTCTATGAAATAGACCGAATGAACTGTCACATTCCATCAATAGATGGATGCTGATGTTGCAAAAATGCGATAACGTTAAAATATTGTTGTTTGGATTGCGATGCATTTATATCGATCTGTTTCATTTCAATGAAAATTCAATGTACGCATTTTTTTTTACGTTACGATTAACGCAATACGTGCTCTGGCACTCACAGACTGTTGAAAACAAATCAGCAACGGCAACCAAACAAATGCTTTCACAAAACCAAACGATCAATTTTTTTTGTTTTTTTTGTTTTTGTTTTTCGAATTCGTCTCGAGTATACTGCTCTTGACCTTTGATGGAAAACAGCACCAATCAGCCATTGCAAATAGAACGAAACTTTGAATCCAGAAGAATCCAAAACTTTGTTCGTTTCTAATTTGAATGCAAAATGAAAGTGCAAGTACAGGCACAATTAACTTTCAATGGTACTTGTTGCCATATTGCTGTTGCAACTGTTTCGCATCAACTATCATTTTCATTTTAAATCTACAAACAATCTACAACTAAAAATAATATATAAAAAATATATTTGAAAAATGAACAAATGAAAACCATCAATCTGGTTCGACTCCGAAATAAGCATGAACTCTTGACGGTTTAAACAATATGCAAATGGTTTGTATTTTGTTATTTTTCAATCACATCCATAATGAATGCAAAGAATGTAGACTTGAATCTTTGGCTATTTGCCGGATATTTTATTCATATTTATATTTAATAAGGATTCCAAAAATGCTGAATAAATTGAACTACGGATGAAGAAGCGTGTTTCTCAATTGAATTTCAGTGAATTCTAAATAATGCATTTGTTATTTTTCGCAAAGTGCTATCTCTCTATACCTCACGTGCAAGGCTATCCGAATATTTTTCGAGACTTTTTCTTAATTCTTTTTATGTTGTGTGGTGGTGATGTTCATCAGCTTCCATTCCACAAACATATGTACAGTATAACCTCTGAAAAGAATTTTGCTGCGATACTTCAATTGGCAAACAGACAAATTTTTCAAAAAATTCCGAAAAATTCATGAAGAACGAAAAAAAGGAGCCGCATTAAGAATATGAAAAATTAATTGGATCGTTTGTAAGCCGGAAAGGATGTGACGGTTGTAGTTTCTTTTGGGAGGTTTTGCTGTAAATAGCTGAAAACCTATGTAACTATCTAACAATGTTAAAATACCAATTTCAGCCGAACAATAACAATCAAGGCTATAATTTATTGAAATTTCATAAGAATTTTTTTTTTTTTTTTTTTTTTTTTTTGAACTATTCTCATATACACGTAATTGGTGCGGTTCACAGATTATTTTAATTTGATGTGTTTTGTGTTTGAATTCCATATAATATTTATTTTATTGTTTCTGTCCAGAAAACAGCAGACCGACGAGCACACAACAATTTAAATACAACTAAAAATAATATATAAAAAATATATTTGAAAAATGAACAAATGAAAACCATCAATCTGGTTCGACTCCGAAATAAGCATGAACTCTTGACGGTTTAAACAATATGCAAATGGTTTGTATTTTGTTATTTTTCAATCACATCCATAATGAATGCAAAGAATGTAGACTTGAATCTTTGGCTATTTGCCGGATATTTTATTCATATTTATATTTAATAAGGATTCCAAAAATGCTGAATAAATTGAACTACGGATGAAGAAGCGTGTTTCTCAATTGAATTTCAGTGAATTCTAAATAATGCATTTGTTATTTTTCGCAAAGTGCTATCTCTCTATACCTCACGTGCAAGGCTATCCGAATATTTTTCGAGACTTTTTCTTAATTCTTTTTATGTTGTGTGGTGGTGATGTTCATCAGCTTCCATTCCACAAACATATGTACAGTATAACCTCTGAAAAGAATTTTGCTGCGATACTTCAATTGGCAAACAGACAAATTTTTCAAAAAATTCCGAAAAATTCATGAAGAACGAAAAAAAGGAGCCGCATTAAGAATATGAAAAATTAATTGGATCGTTTGTAAGCCGGAAAGGATGTGACGGTTGTAGTTTCTTTTGGGAGGTTTTGCTGTAAATAGCTGAAAACCTATGTAACTATCTAACAATGTTAAAATACCAATTTCAGCCGAACAATAACAATCAAGGCTATAATTTATTGAAATTTCATAAGAATTTTTTTTTTTTTTTTTTTTTTTTTGAACTATTCTCATATACACGTAATTGGTGCGGTTCACAGATTATTTTAATTTGATGTGTTTTGTGTTTGAATTCCATATAATATTTATTTTATTGTTTCTGTCCAGAAAACAGCAGACCGACGAGCACACAACAATTTAAATATTTTTCAATGTATTTCACAAGTCATTAACTGGAACTTAAATTTCCGACAGTGTCCATCTCTTTTCAACAACAACAAAAAATTACGAATATGTGTGTATGAGCATTTTGATTGTCGTGTAAGTACAATTTAATTTCCATTGTTTATTTTTCATAAAATATTGTACAAAGAGATCGAAAGGCACTCATCATGCATTCCATTTCATGGAAGTCATTGTGACTTATATGCTATCGTGTGTGTGTGTGTGTTTGTGTTCATTTGAACGCACGAAAATGAAATTGATGATTTATCAACCGGCTTCCACTGAATACGAATATATTTTTTTCTTCTGCGTATTATTAATTTTTTTTTTTTTGATCGTGCAAATAACAGCATGAAAGACAACGGCCACAGAACGAAATGGGCAGCTTGAAAAAAAGGGAAAACAAAAGAACGCGCTCGAGTGGTTTGCGAATCTATTTGCGCCGGTTCAACGGAAAAACAAAAGAAAAAGAAGATAAATTATTTTGTTATTATTTTACTTTGTTTTGTGTCCTTTTCGGTTTTAAATGCACGCGTAAAGTAAATTGAACCATTGCCAATCGAAAAAATCATTTATAAATATTATCATCAGGTTGTTATGGAGATCAACACTTTATTTTTTATTGTTGTCTATTTCAAATCGTAATTTTCTTTTGTTGCACATTTCGTTTCTATGCAAAGAATTCCTTATAGATTGAACTGTTGACTATTTTTTGGAATTATTTCTCTTGGCTTATCAACAATTGAAAGATCCATTATTAGTTGGTTGCGTATTTGATTGACCACGCATTGTATATGTGCGCGATAAATGGCAAAATTTTTCAATATTTTCCGATTATTTTTTTTTTAATTTACGATTAATAAATTGATAAATAATTGCATTTTTCTTTTCCTTCATCTTGATGTTTTCATGTGTTTATAAAACTCGTTAAATGATCAAAAAAAAAAAAAAAAAAAGAAAAACAAAAGGAAACCGAACAACAACAAAATTGACACGTCCATCCATTTTAACATGAATATTTTGATGGAAAATGGAAATGAATCCAAAACAAAAAAAAAAAAAAGAAAAACACACAACAACCAAAACCAAATAAAGAATAATGAAAACTCTACAGCTCGAAAAGTGTCTTGATTAAAAATAAAATAAACGATGAACGACCTTGAATCGGATGTATTTGAGGTCACGCTTCTTCACTACGCACGCTACTTATTGTAAATTTTTGGTTCGGCTCATTGTTTTTTGTTTGCCGAATTTGTTTGTGTGTGTGTGTGTGTTTGTGGCTTAAGAAAATTAAACGAAAAACAAAATATAATAAAATAATATAATTTCTTGTTATATTCTTACATTCTTGTTCTGAACTCTCGTATTTCACAATGGGCTGGCTTTACTTTTTTGGCTGCTTCTTATTGCGGTGCCTCTTACGAATGTTTTCTCTTCATAACTCGATGTTTTGCATTTTTGTGAAACGTGTTTTGCATATCCATTAATGCATACGCGTATTTATATATATATATATATATATAAATGTGTGTGTGTGTTGATGTTTAGCGTTGGTGTGTGGTTAGTGGTTATTGAATTTATGGATATTTTTCTTTCTTATTGTGAATTTCATTGATCTCAAAACAGCACAAAATTAAGAATTAAAAAAAAAAAAACCAACAAAGCACTGACTTTTGGATTCCCGTATTTTGTTTTTGTTTTTGTTTTGGTTTTGGTTCTTTTTTGCTGGCGCTTTTGTGTATGTGTGTATGTAATTGTATAAATATTTTCCACCGAATCACATATGAATGCATTTGTATTATAGTTCATGTGGCTAAAGGTCAACACATATTAATTACATATTTGATGTGTTTGGTTTGTGTGCGAGGGCACAAAACTATTTTTCATCTTTGCTGGCTCGTTGTTCGTCTCACTCATGTATGTCGTATTTAGTTACGTTTTTATATCTGTGATATAAAAAATAGGCGAAAAAAAAAAGAAAGAAAGAAATAATCCATTTAGTAAAATTTTTTATGATATTTGACAGGAAAAAAAATATAAATAAATAAATAAATAAATAAATAATAACAACAACAACGATTCGAAAAAGAAATTAAATGACTAAAGTATTGCAATGGTTGCGATTACCATCAGTTCATAATGAATGCTAACCATAGGTGCCATCGCACCCATTTTAACCATATACATGTTTAGTTCGCAAAATAGCACAATTCAAAATTGGATTATTTATGGTTTGTGATGATTTTTTTCTTTTATTTCATTTTATTTTCGTTGATGTAAGCTTTTTTGCTTCTCTCGTTATTGTTACACAAAGGCAAAAATTGCATAAAATCATCTTTGTCGATGATTGTCGTTCGTTCTACTTGTAGTTATTTCAATTCACATTGTATCGCCTTATACAATTAACATATATTTTGCTCGCTTATTTCATTCACATTCATTCTGAGGCCTGGTCGATTCGATTGTGTTTGTTTTATGCTTCTTTTTTTCTTTTTTTTTTTATATGAATATGAAATCAAAAAAAAATTGCATTATAAACATATGCGGGCGAAAGAACAAGAATAACAAGAAGAAAAGTGACGCACAAACAAAGCCACCAATTGATTATTTTATTATTACTGTATGATTTTAATGTGTGTGTATTAGTGTCTGTCTTCCATACATTCCAAACATGCAATATAATATAAATTGAATGAAATTGACATTAATATGTGTATAGTTCACATTATGCCTACAGCTATGGCTAAAAAAAAATTATTTTTCGGGTTTTTCATTTATTCAACATTTTTGGACAGAATTTATCAATTAAACTAAGTTTATATTACACATAAAAACCGATTTTTTAATGTTTATCAAAGGTTATTATCAATGGAAAACATAATAATAACAAAATCTATATAATATGCAAGAGCTGTGAATGTGCTTGCTTTTTTTTTTATCATTTGCGCATTCTTTTGCAATGCGAATCCGATAAGCGACGACAACAACAACAACAAAAGACAAAAGACAAAAGAATTAAATGACAACCAAATCGCACACATTTCTGGTGTATTGATTTTTTTATACATTTAATTCCCGTCGTCTTATTCTTTCGCTCCTTATTTTTGAGTATTAATTGTTATTGAGAATACGAAGAAATGATTGATTATCATTGAAAATATTGAATACATTCATGCAAAAACAAAAACAAAAAAAAAATGCCATAGAGATCTGTCTGTTCAATTTTTTTTCTTTTTTCAGCGATTCGAATTGCATCAGATTGCAAATTAAATCGAGCAAACGAAAAAGAAAAATCAAATTAAAAATTGAATAAACAAATCAAACATTGAAGCTACCGAAACAGAGAGATGAACCGAGTCAATGTTTCAATTATTATTATTTATTATTATTAATCGATTATTTTATTTTTTTTTTTTCTTCGCTACTCTGTTCTACTCTTTTCACATATAGCCGTATGCAGCCCACAAATGTGCCGCACCACACAAAACGCATTATCAACATAAATAATAATAAATTATTATTTATTATTTTGTCGAACAATAAACAAAATCATTTAAAACAGTTAATCGGACATTGAGCGAAAAATGCAATGTGTATGTTTGTTCTTTGTATTATTTAAACGAATACATATTTATTTATTTATTTATTTATTTATTTTCTGTGTATTTGTGTAAACGGAATATGAAATGTGATGTGTGTCTGATTGTCTATGTATGAAAATGTGTCTCAAATGACCTCTAAAATGATATGCATGATTGGAAGGATGATGATGATACATATACACATCTCATTTGAGGATGTTTAATTGGTTATGTTGAATATTTGCCGGTTTTAATGCAAATATTTATACTAAATATTATTTCATTTGGATGCGATTCGATTTTTGGATTTTTGATGTGAGAAAATTGAACATTGGTTTTCATGTTTATTTCACCTAATTTCTTCCGATTCGAGACTATTATACGCATATAAGTGCAAACAAGTGATCGATAGTTATCGATTTGCACAGTTAACAGTTCTAGCCAGCAAAAATTGCTACACAAATAATGTAAATGTTTACATAGAACTGTTTACCGTTTACGTTTGCGGATCTTTGTGTGTGTATTAGACATGGAAATTATTGGTGAAATTTTTTTTTTTGATCAAATCGATTTTTATCGAATATTTGAATTAAAGTGCAAAGTTTAACAGAAACTATCAACATCGAACTCGTCATCGAATGTCAACTACAATTTAAGAAGAAAATAAAAATCACAACATACAGCAGAATATACCAAACAACTATAACGACCGACAAAACTGCACAAACATAACAAAAAAATATAAATAATTATTTCTATTGGCTGAGTGAGTTTAATCACTCCGCGCACAAAGTCAAAGAATTTGCATTGGTCGTTGTTGATTGACAAATTGCACTCACTTTATACAACAGGCTAATGCATGAAATCGCACATCATTCTACCCCGTACACTACACAAAAGAAACACTATCTCTATGTATTATAATAATTTTGCACAAATGTTGACAACGAAAGCGCTTCAAATGCAAATATTATTCAGAAAACGATCGCAGACAATTCACTAGGCCTCAATGATGGAGACAAAAGAAAAGCGCGATGAGAAAAAACAATAATAATAACAACTTAAAAAAAAAAAAAAATTAAACGAGTTGAAGAAGGACAGACACACAATATACACACAACTGATACTCGCAGAGTTGAATGAAAGCGAACGATCAATCTTAAGTTGAATGATGGACATGACAGAGATATAAGCATGCATGTTACGACAACAGCAATGAAAAAAAAAAACCACATCTGAACACAACAAAACCAAAACCGCACAAATCGTCAATTATTATTGAAACGGCAAAGCAAAAACGTATAGTTACGTGTAATGAATAAAATGAATGTTGAATGTAATTGTGTGGACAGATCCGAAATGAAAAAAAAAGATTTTTTTTTAGAATTTCAATGTTTTGGATAGCGTCGAAATTGTGCTGTATTTTACGCATTTTATTTTATAATAAGAGATAATATTTCGTGAATGCAAATAATGACAAACTGACTTTCTCTCTATCTTGGTTTTATTTTAAAAAAATATCACTAATAAATAATAATCCATTTAGAATAACACATTCATTTTAACTGCCGAATAATGACCGCAAAGTGCAAAGCACATTCCTTCAAAAAAAAACAAAAAAAAACCAAAAAAAACGGCGGTTGACGAAATATTTTTATTTATAATTTGTTCTTAATATAAATTTATAAAAAGATTCATTCAACCACCAGCTCTTGTCGACTTCTCCAATGGTGGGGGCAATAAAAAAAAATAAAAAAAAAATAATCAACAAATAAATCAAACATTCAAAGATCAACAACCAACTGCAAAGTATTGTTGTCGATTTTGACTATTTTTTTTTTGTTGTTGTTGTTGTTTGCATGTTTATTTTTGTATTCGTTCATTTGATCGAATTTGACCGCCGTAGTGATTCTCACTCTCATTCAAGTTAACCGAAAACAGAGAAGAAAAAAAAAAAGTTCACTGAAATACCAGAGTTATTTCATTCGGAAAGATGTGAGAAGCGGAGCAAGAGAAAAATAAAGCCTCCAATAGAATTAGGCTATTATAATGTTGTATTTGCCCGCATATATATATATATATATATAGAACGGAAAAAAGGTAAATTTCTAGTTTGGGGTACAAATCACACAAATACCCGCACTAAAATTTAAAATGCATCACCATAATATATATATATATGTATATAGTGTATATAGTATGTGATAGATCCAATTCTAAAAAAAAAGCACTATCCACTATCCAATATAATACATATAATCAAATACAAAAATAAAAATCTGTTTATTTTTCCATCACGCATACATTGGGCCCCATTGTACAAAGTATAAAATTTCATTGTAATGTCTCACGACATTGCTACGTAGTACGTACTACATTGAAAAACTATTTTAAAAAAATGGAAACACACCATCCATTTGATGGGTTATATGCATGACGAAAATGAATGTGAGCCACAAATCATACATGCACAAGCACACAATCATCATATATTTACAATACCATTGTGCGCGACCCAATGGAATACACAACATTTAGATTTGCTTTCGACTTTCAATTGCAAATTCTTTTTCTTTTTCTTCTTGCTTTTTCTTCTCTCTTTTTCCTTTCTTATAAGCATTTTAACATACAATTCAGCACCAATTCAGTTTGTACAAATTTTATAAATAAAACAACAATCCGCATACAATGGTTCGGCGAACGGTGAGTGTGCGAATGATGAGCTATGAGCTGTTAGTTAATTGCAAACTGCAAACTCAATGCTGCGAGCAAGAGCGAGACCGAATAGAAAAAGCAACAACAACAACAACAACAACAGCATCAGCAGCAGCAGCAAAAAGTGAATGCGGCAATACAATTATGGATGAGACTCCACTGAAATACTGATATACTGAATATTCGCATGAAAGCTATTCACAATGGCTGTATGTGCATTGCAAATAATAAAATAACAAAAGACTGAAACTGAATGAACACTAAAACACAAACGAATACGACGAATGGCTTCGCTAAATGCGCGTACACTATTCTATATATTTTTTATATACAGTGTACATTGTGACATTTTCTGTAATGGGTAAAGAGAACTCTATTTTTTGTTTCTAATATGACGGATTATAACATTTGATATGTATAGAATAGATAATACATTTCGTATTCATGATTTAAGGATATCATATTCCATTATACATTATAATAAACACATTTAAATGACCATAATTCCACATGTCATAAATATAATTAGAGTTTTTTTTAGCCATATGGAATATGAATTGGCGAATGGCAAATGAATTTCAACGGAAAGAAACTAACTGAAAATTGCGAATATAAATGAAGCTACCCAAATAGATAAAGAAGTGGAAGACGTCGATGATGACGCCGAAAAAGAAACAAACAACCAATTTTAGTTGAGTTTTTCGTTTTTCGCTATCTATCGCGTAGTTTATATTAAGTTTCATTTGATTTTGGTCTTTTCTCGATTCTTGTCAATTTCATCGACAAATATTTACTCAAAAGTCTGTTGTATTCAGTGGACTGAATTTTTGGGTTATGGCCAGACCATTCTCATTTTGTGATGTGTTGATGCCGTTCAACATGCCACGCCGTTGCCCATTAATTTTCCTTTTTACAAACTAATCTATTTCGCTCGAATTTTATCTTTTGTACTCTCTCTCTCTCTTTCTCTCTTTCTCTCTTCCTTAGTCTGTCCTGTTTTAGTTTGAAGTAAAAACAAATTTGAAATCCAATCTATTCCACCGATTCGTATACACAATTCAGATTAGCCAGCAAAATATACACAGTATAGCCCCTTTAAAGGGACCACTTTGGTTGCGTGCCAATTGTTCCACAAATTGAGAAATGATCCTTTTATAGAGTGGTTCTCTTATAGAGATTGCACTGTAGAATGAAGACTGCTGCAAGTGCATATATTCAGTTTGCTATTGGAAACATAATAACACATAAATATATCCACAATTCTACACTGTGTTAAGCTGCGCACATTTCGAAATGAATATTTATTAAGAGGCTCGCATACATACGGCTCAATCGAATGTCGGCTGTTGATTTTATGTTCGACTTTGACTTTTTTTTGCTTCATCATTACTTTTTTCTTTTTTAATGTATATATTCCTTCTATTTATTCAAACGCAACTCTTTTCGGTTTCAAGTGTTTTTTTCTGTTTGCAGGCATACAAAAGTGCGAAATATTTTTTTTTGTTTTTCAACGATGGTTTTGTCTTTTTTAGAATCTTTTTATTTTACTTTTTGCTCGTCAAGCGAACACGACAAAAAGAAAAGACAAAAAGAAAAACACATACACATATGACGGCTAGGAAACGAACCGCCGTTTGCAAAAACGAAGCCAACGACCAATATGATTAAAATCAACAATGAAATAAACCAAGACCATGGATAACATTGGACCAATAGAAACAGAAGACACCGCGAGAACATCGAATAAAAAAAAAGAGTTAATGGTGTCGAGCACAAAAATATGTCTCTTGATCAATGCAAACTGCAAACGTCGCTGTTTCTACTAAAATAAATTCTGTGAATTATCGCTACAAGTGAGAAAAATGCACAAGTTTAATTTATTATTGCAGGAATTTCCTCAAATCGAGAGGGTCTACTGTCAATTATCAACAAATTTTTTTGGTTCGCGCGCACTATTGCGAAATTTACCGAATCTCATTTCATTTGCTCGGCAAAATGTGCCTGGCAAAGCAAATTCAACCGAATGAAAAATCAATGCTGATCATTGCAATGAATTGTTAATCAAATAAATTATTTTTGATTGCAGTCACAGCAAATCGATAGTGTTGAAGTGTTTTTTTTCTTCTCTCTCTCTCTCTTTTTCATCACCAGCCTATGCCGATAATAATAATAAAAATAAAACGATCGTAAGCTACTAATTTTGCTTATTTTTGAATGTTATTTTGCACTCAAATTCAGCATTAAATTGCCTTGCATATTGCATACAATGTACAATATTCACGTGCATAAATCATTCACCTCAATAGAAAAACCTTTTGTTAAATGCAATTTGAATGAACCAATCAAATCAATGACATCCGATTCAATTAGGAGCAAAGGACTCGAAACGTTTGCATATGTTTAGCCAATGCAGTTGAATGTGCTTTGAATTTGAATTCGAAAAATTGAAACAATCCGACTAATGCAATCGAAATGCCGTTGAGGTGACATCATAGCTTCTCTATAAGCCTGTGCACATATAGCTACACAATATATATATATATATATATATATACAAATATTTACAGACATTTGGTTTCGCTTCTTTATCAAATTCACTTTGTGTTTTCTACACAAGTTCATTTCTACGTAGTTATGTATTGAATTTCATTTCACGAACAGCATGCACGCCTTTGTTTCTTTTTTCTCTCTCTATCGTGACGATGATGTTATTGAATGCAACAAAAATAGAAAATACACACACCGAGGATAGACGAGGTGGATCGAGAATAGACGTGGAGGTCTGAGGATTGAAGAGGATTGAAGAGGATTGCAGAGGATTGAGGATAAAGATATGATTGCATTTATTTAGTTCAGTGTTTAGTGTTCAGTGTTGAGACACATTCCGAATAAACTTCATCTCTATATTTATGTGCATGTTTGCGCTTTTGTGTCAGTATTGAGCATTGGTTTGAATAGATTTGGTACACATGATATGTTCATTGCTTGTCACGATATGCCAAATTGGATGGCCTGAAGCCCAGTGATGCCACACTGTATTCGGATGCGCTTTGATGAATATTTGTATGCGTATCATCAACGAAACAATGACGACGATCACTTTGCATAGGGTGAACGGCTTATGAGATTTTCTTTTTTGTATGTGTGTGCGTGCAAATTCTGAGACATTTCGTCGTTAGTCGTTATTCATGTTACATTCAAAATTCAGAATTTAGAACGATGGCATCAATAGCAACAGCAGCGATAACATTTTCTTTACAAAGAAATTTCTGGATGTTGAAATTTGAAATTCGTTTCCCAACTGAGAATAATATTGAGGAGCATTTTTCAATGCCTCAATAAAAGTAAAAAAAAAAAATATGGTAAATTGCGACGAGAAAACGGCGAAAGCAGTAAATTACTATTTCACTTTTCACAAAAACTATTTTCAATCGTTGAATTCTTTAATTTGTTTTTATTTTCAATTTATATCTTTTTTTTCCGTTTTTTTTCTTTTGTATTTCGTTTCTTCTCAGTCAGTGTGTTTTTTTCGCGCACCATACACATTTACCTCAACGGCATTTTGAATTGTGCAATCCAAGCATTGTATGGTAATATGAATGGTTGCTTTGAACTTGGACTCGTCATTCTTTCTGTAGTTTTTTTATTAATTTTTTTTTGTTTTGTTTTCACTCGGTTTGTGGGTATTTTTCTATTTGTATTTACATTGATCGGATTCAATCCATTGAAATATTATCACATTCGAGTCCTAATTTTGAAATGACCGTTGAGGCGATTGAATGCTCCCAAAAGCAAAAAGTATATATATTTTAAAACAGAATTTTGGCCTCAATACATTATCGGATCTGAATGATTGCATTTTTGTAAGAATTGCGACAGCATAAAAACGAAACAAAAGAATCCATTCGCTTGATTTCAAATCGTTTTTGTTTTTTTTTTTATCCTTTTGATCAATCGCTATTCATTTTTATCGATGTGTGTCTGTACATTAAATGCATTTACATCAATGAATAAGCTTTATCCGAGCCGGTTTTTGGGGCAATTTTTATAATGAAGTTTTTTTTTTTTTTGAAAAATCAATTCACAAGTTAAATCCCGTTCCATAAACTTTGCGAGGACATTTAAAAAAGAAAAAACATTTTTTTTTATTGCGATGAACATAAAGAAAATGCCAAATGACAAATAAAATTGGAGTGTCGAGAAAAGTAAAAAAAGAGAACAACTGAGAGACAAAATACCAAGAACGGAGACATCCGATTAGATGGCTAATAAATGTACTTTTTGGGTCTTTTGAAACGATTAACATGTTTTTAGTTTTGCATTATTTACTTTGTTTCTCTTCATTTTTAACACAAAATTTTTTGTTGTTGGCATTTTTGGGTTGGTCATTGGCCGTCTGACTTAAAGAATTGATATCTCAATGGAAAAACAGCTTATTCACTGATTTACACTCACAGTGGCGACATCCCAATGATAAGAATCATTTAGGGCGATTTCAATTTTGTGTGCCGCTCTCCGTATCTTTCACTTTATTTCATTATTTTTTTTTTTCTGTTTATATACTTTTGATTCGTCGGTTGATGTGTTCATGAATCCATGTGCATGTCATACGTCATTTAACCGTTTGGGGATTATTGGTTTTTATTTTCTGGTCGTTCTCTTATTTACTGATTTTCATGTGTTCAAATAATTCACCAGCCACCATTCGGTCATAAGTGCATGGTATATGCTTTCTGACATTGTATACATGCCGTGCTATGCCATTCCATTCCATATTAAGTACATAACAATGTTTTGAACGAAAGGATACAAAAAAAAAGAAGATTCAAAATCGGACTTTTTGGAAATGTCACCAAACATTCGGGTGCTGCACTTTCATTTCTAGGGTAAACTGAAATAATTGGTTGCTCTAATATCATATGTATATGCATTGTGTGTTTGTGTCTTTTGTCCCAATTTTTTTTTTTTCATATATACTTTTATTTAGAATATTACACTCTGTTTGGTTATTGTGTCTTTACTCATTCAATTAAATTAAGTAATGACCAAAAGAAAACACACAAAAAAAACGCGTTCCTTTTCAGCACTTTTTGCTTCAATAAAATTTTATGTATTTTGGCTTTGCGATTACTTGTCTCGAAATAAAATTTAATGGAAAAATGTATGAATGTGTGACAGAATTTTAAAATCTTCAATTGTAATGAATGATGATGTTTAGGCCATTCGATTTGGCCTCGCCTTATGGATCATTTTATTTGCTAGACTTATTAATGTTAATGTCTACACACGAGACAAGTTTTAGTTGTTTTTTTTTTCTTTCGAAATAGCGTCAGCACTCATGTTAGTGCTACGCGTTCAATTGACCAAGATGCGATAAAAATCAAATGGCATTTCAAAAAAAAAAACGACACAATCGACAATATAGACACACACAAATGCCATGATGTTCAATTGTTTTCTCTCTAGTTGTGAAAATAAATATATTTATATTTATGGGATTTTACTAGTTAATCATTTGAAGAATTTCTTTCCGGTTTTTTTTTTCTCTCTGTTCAACGCCAAACGGCGCAATTTTTGAAGTAGCCTTTTTTTAATGCACTATAAACCATGAATTTGACCGATAGCATGGCAAATAAATGTGTATTTATATCAATTAATGCCAAACAATAATAATAATCAACAAGATGAACAAAATTATACGAAACATATTCCAAAGTGAGGCCAACCAGGCACATGGAATTTAACCATGACAATGTTAATGAATGAATTATGCAGCACACTGTTTGCTGTTCGCACTGGCATACACATTATACATTCATTGCACTTTAAATTGTAAACAAGAACAATCAATCGACACTGCCCCAGAAATAAAAATTCAAGGATTCAATTGCTCATTTGATGTGTGTCAGTGTGTGTGTGTGTCTGTGTGTATGTGTATTTTAATTGGATCCGTTGGCAAAGATTGATAATTGTTTTGATTAAAGTTTCAAGTAAGCATTCATTATACATATTATTATTATTGATGATGGAACCAATTAAAAAAGCATTTTAAAAAGCGAAAAGCAAACAAATGTTACGGTCAATGCCTAATGCCCATGTTATCGTCTATGAATGAGTAAACAACACTTTCATGGATGAGAATAAACTATGGGTAAATGAAATAGAAAAACTGAAGCCAAGATCAATGAAAGAAAATTGAAAAACGTTTTATTATTATTATTTTTATTTTTCTTTTAATCATGTTTTGATTTCTTTCCTAGCACAAAGTGTATTGTGCATGTAGATTTCCATCGTTAAATCTGATTAAAATTGTTTGCATATTGATTTTATTGAACGAACATTTCCATCAAGTTTTTCAACTGCATCCTTTTCACATGGTGATGCTCTAGTTTCAAGCTCAAGTCGAATTGGTGCCAATCAATTGATACATTGAATTGTTCAAGTGTTACAAACGATAAACAAACAAATTGTGACAGAGAAAAAAATGACACAGTCAAACATACATAATCAGATGTACTGCTACTGTGAATGGTAATATAACAAAAAGACCATGAAATTAACGAACATGAAAATAATAAAAATCAAACACACAAAATGCAAAATGATAGAAAAAACAACACAAAATAATAAAAATAAACTTGATGAACAAGAAATGGAAAGTTTCTCTTTGCTATTGCTAATTTATATATCTGATAAAAAAATATAGTGCAGTTGTTATGATACATGCAGAGCTTCATTTGATACTTTAATAGAATGAGTGAATTCAAGAGTCTGAAATCGATCAATACAAACAAGGTTCGGGCCAATTTGTTGCCAATTTAACTTTTTCTTATTTTTATTATTTCGGAAAATGTGTTCTATGCTTTTTTAGAATATCATAAATGAATTTCGAGGTCATGGGTCATGGGTACGGCCGTACATTTGTTCAATATTCTTTCTATCAAAGTATCGAATGATGCTCTGGATATATTTAGCGCAATTGTAAGTTTTCAATTGCAAGAGCTGTTGATGCGATCAGATGGCTTTGAAATTGGAATCAATATCGAACATTGGATTAACATAACGATAATAATAACGAACGAGGAGTTCATTCAAATTGGAAATGAAAATTTTGCTTGACGCATCCAACACAAATATAAAGTCTGGGGTTTTTTTTCTGGTGAGTTGTTTGAAATTTTTTATCAAAAACTACATAGATGTCACGAAAAGATGATTTTTACAATAAATCAATTGAAATCCATTCAAAAATAAATGATAGTCTGACAGTAGTAACTATGGGTAATGTACATTTAAACTGGAAATTTCGTTAAAAATATTTAGACAACTAATAAGAACAATTTGTTCTGTTTGTTATTTTCAATGCTTGAAAATTGAAAATAGCGATTCGCACTGCAATTAATTGTACATTGTTCGATTAGCCGTTTGACTGCGTGGTTCCAGAATTGTGTGCTCAAGTATTTTTGCTATATCGCCTGTGATGTGATGATAATAATTGTGTTTTGTTTTGCTGATTTTGCTGAATAAAATCGTACAATATAAATAAAGTACTATATACTGTAAAGTGGTATATATAGACCATATCCAGTGCTATCTGCTAGTGAAAATATTATAACTTGATTAATGCAAAAGATATTTTCATTTTGATTGATACGCTTTTGCGATGCACTCACAGTGGCAAAGATAAATAGACAGATAGAAGGCAAAGAAACATGTGAAAAAGAACGATGTCGACGAAAGAAAAACAACTATAGAAACGAAACAAAACGAAATGCAGCAATGAACAGAGAAAATAAAAATTTTTTAAATGAAACGTAAAAAAAAGCACCAAGTGTAAGAGCGTACACGGTTACAATACGATTTTTAGGTGTCGGCCATTTTTTGAAATAATTATGAAATAAATATTGGCAAATTTATTCATTATCGCATTGATGACCGCAGGAAATTATTTTTTATTGAATTCCATAACAAAGGTTCAGTTTGAATTTTGAATACCCCTGGTGCATCCTGCTTGGCACTGCTCAATCAAATTATTAAAGTATAATAAAAATGGAATGAAGCTGAATATAGAGTCTTGTGATTTTGTCCATGCGATCGCATGGTGTAAGTAGTTTTTTCTTTTTTCTATTTTATTTTACACACAAAAATCTGCAATAGTGTTTTTAACGATCATTTTGGCAGCTCTAGGCGGAAATTTGCCTTATGTGTCTATAAAACGCGGGCATTTCTATACAAATTATTGTTCAGGTGCATACTGTATATTAATACAACAAATGTCAAGCATCCGTATAACGTCTCGCTTGCGACATTTAAGACACAAATAATGCAAATTTGTACATCGATTCAGAGAAGAAACAAATAAAAACAAAGAAAACAAAACTATTTCATGTCTTTGTGTGCATTTTTGCGTTTCTTTAGCTTGTTTTCTTATTTTCTCTACGTTTTCTATGTTCCATTCGCGAAGTGAATGAAGACAAAATAGCAAAAAGAGAGAAGAGAAAATAATGTATTATATTTCAGTGAAGAGAAAAAAGCAACATACAAATGGATCATTGTAACCCGTTCCGAACCGACACATTCACACACTCACTTATTAACCGCAGAAAAATAATGTTTTTCTTCACTTCAATTTGAAATGCTTTTTTTTTTCTTTTCATTCTCCGTTGAATTTTTATTTCTTTGCTTTGGTCTATAAACATTTTGCACAAATAATAATTATTTTTGCTATTGAGGTCCGCAATGAGCCTATTTAATGCTTTATACTGTTTTTGCTCGACTATTGATGATCATAATTTTCCTTTCTTTTTCTGTATGTTGATTTTTGCTTGATCATTGTTAAGTTGTTCATTCGATTGCTTACACTTTTGCTTTTCGATGCATTATATATATATATATATATGCGTGCCAAACAAGTTCGCTTAGGTTTAAGCCTGAAATAGGGTAGAAATACAAGTGTAAAATCGTGATGGACGAGTAGAATTGTACAACGAAATACGGAATGGAATGTATTGATGCCGGTTATTTTACATTTATGGCAGAGTAGGCAATATTTTCAAATCGTCTAAGTTGTTCTATCAAACAACAACAACAACAACATGTATGGATCTTGAATCGGGTTAGTCAAGCCAATTTAATTGGGTTTCTCATTTGAGCAATGCACATAATGAAATAATTAAAAATTATTGAAAGTCAAAACAAAGACGAATAAAGTTTTGCTGCATTTGAACAGCAATCCATAATAATATAAAGAAAAACTAAGGACTTTCACGTGCAATACTTGACCGTTCGTGCACATTGTGCATTGCGGAGCATGCGTTTAATAGTTTTTCAATGGTGAAGAGTAACGAAAAAACAAAAAACCAAACAAAAAAAAAAATATGGAAAGAAAATGAATTTCAAACTGTTGTTGTTTCGTGTTCAAGTGTAGAATTTTGGAATTTTTCTTCCCCCTATTCTCTCACGCCAAACAAGGGAAATAATTCTGAATCAAGCTGTAAGTTTGAATGAATCGTTTGACTGTGGAATTGAATAGAAAACTTGACATTGTATGGATTCATTCAAAGTGCGCACATGAATCCCAATAAAAAAAATCCAAAAACAAAAATCTAACTTAGAATGCCCGGCTATTTTATATTGATCTTAGAAAATGTAATGTATCTTTGTCGTTCTGAATAAATTGGAATTTTTACCGGATGACTGTGAATAGTATGGTTTTGTATATGTAGATATTTAAACAATAAATTCAAGAATTTTTCAGCCAAACTAATACATCAAAATGCTTTGAGAATCGATGTTGATGCGATGTTGTCGCTACGTTCCAGAGATCCCTTAAACATCGAACATCGAACCATCCACATTGCACATCGAAAACAGTAAACATTTACAACAATATTCATTCTCATCACTCATACAAATAGACAAACAAATCGAAATATGCATTGCATGACATGAAACAGCACCAGAGCAATAACTAGAGAATGAAAAGGAGACAATAGGCGATGGCATAGAAACGATTTTCAAATTGTTCAAGGCTGCGATGCATGTCAGATGATAAAAAGAAAAGAAAGAAACAAAAACACACACACACACACACACACACACACACAACAGCGGCAAATTTATTCGATATACATCAACGTACTGATTTCTTCGGATACAATTTTCAAAATTCGAAATTCGAATGATTTGTGTGGAAAACATTTGGATACATCATGAAACGTACATAAGAATCTAAATAATTTTCTCTTTCATTTTCACCAATAGACCAAATGTTACAATAATGCGTCATAAACCATACTTTTTTTTATACTTTTAGTGTTGGTACGTACATTTCATGGTTTATTTAATTTTCCAATTTTCAATCTTTGCATCAGTTCAATGCATAAGTTTTGGTGCCTGTTTCATTTGAGCCATTTGTACATGCATAACTATACAGTGTGTTTTTGTGTGCACATTGCCCATTCACTGCGGTCTTTGTCTGTATGCAAAAAAATATCACATATACTGAATATGTATGTGGGGGGCGGAGGGGGGGGGGCGAAATGTATGGAAAACCCATACACGAAAAACACAATGCATATGAATTGATTGTTGGCTCTCTATCTCTCCATTTTCTTCATTTTGTTCATTAATTAATTATTTTTATTTTCGCTTTATTTATTTCGTTTACATATATACACACATTGCAATTCGCTAGTCAGCGGAAAAATGAAACGATGGTTCAACGGTAGTTCAGATTTGCATTTAAAATTCATTTGTTCTTGTCCCTGATACATTCGATGGAAATCAGCATTGAAAAAATCAAGTTGTGTATTGAAATGAACGCAATATATGTGCAATGCAATGTACACACTTCTACTCCAACAAAATAAACTGATTTCCGTGTATGTGCTGTTCATTTGTAGATCTTTATGAAAAAAGCAAAAATAATAATAAATAAATAAAAAAAAACCAAAAAACGAAAAAAAAAGAAAAAGAAAAAACTTTTTGGATGAAAGGAAACTAAACCGATATCGTTACGATAAAACGCAAATGGGAAAACAACGAGTGCAAACGACTAAGAGAACGTGCGAGCGTACAAACGCAAGAGCGAGATAGATAAGAAGAGAAACAGAGATAAACAAAAGAAATACATATAAATATATATATATATATATATAATTTTTTTTTTCAACCGGAATATAGAGCATCGGTTGATTACATTTGACGCAGACCTTGAATCGGTCATAATACACTATAATATCCGAAATGCTCATATAATTGTGTGTATATTTACAATTTTCGAATTCCGAACGATTTTCGGTCACTCATCCCGATACGAAGAGTCCGAAAGCTATTTATCAGCTCTAGAAATAAATTGAACGAATTATTATTAATGTTTTTGTCGACGTTCGATGTTATAATTTTTTTTTTTTGGTGTCTCTTTTTCATTATCTCCTCTTCTTCTCGCTCACGGCTCACGTTCGCTCGTTCGGCCATTATTGTTGCGTTTGTTGTTGTTCCACATTTGTTTATTCCTATTTAAATGAATGGGACGTAATGAACCTAGTTTCTTTCATTTCGAATTGAATGATAATAATAATTGTTGCGATTACTCTGCAATTTATGAAGTTGTCTAAAATTATATGCATTCGGAATTTATGTGCGTTTCTTCGAATTTGTTATAAATTTTTTTATTATTTGAATAAAATCGAATATCCGTTGGAGGCAGTGTTCCAAAGATTGTCAGTTTATTAGTCAGACTGTCGTTTATTGGTTAGCACAATTCAGCCTGCAATGCAATGTTGTTGTTTTTTTTTTTACTTCATTTAACTGGCGACGGCCTACAAACGAAATACAGACAAACGAAAAGAAATAGCAAACATTGATTGGCTGTTTTGTGCTGTATTTCATTTTATTTTATTTTTTTCATTTTGCTGATGCAAAAGATCAATGGTTCGTCTTCTAAGCTGACATTGAATGATTGTTTGCATTTGGAGTGTGTGCACTTGACTGTGAGCGAAGCAAATAAACATTAAATATTGAATATATATGTGTATCGTTGCACAATTCCATCATTATTCGAGTATAGACAGAGAGAGAGAGAGAGAGAGAGAGAGAGCTGCAGCAGCAGAAAATTAAAATCAAATGAAAAACAAAGCATTTGAAAATTCATTTCAACCTCATTATCGGAATGCGATCTAAAGGCAGATGTCTGGTTCCAAATGCTGATACATTTCTCAGAATTCATCGTTTTGGTGAATGCAATTCCTTCTCATTCGGTTCATCATTTCATTTATGTAGTGTTGCCTATTTTATTTTTATTTTTTTGTATGTTTGCTAGGCATAGCGAATGCCTATGCATCCAATGGGGCAAAATGATGGAAAATTATGCCATGATTCAGCCGCAACAACGATTAAAAAATAAAGAAGAAGTCAATAGAAGTGAAACACACAGTCAGAAACTTTCTCTTGAACAACAGAGCAAAAAAAAAAACAAAACAAAACAAAATACAACAAATCCAAAAAAGAAGAGAAGTTAAAGAAGAAGCAAAAAAGACAACAAACGAAAGAAGAGAGAAGAAAAAAAAACTTGAGAAATACTATTGCCATCGCCCAAACTCAACTCTATTGTACCTGACTATCTACGCATATATATCTATACACATACACTTTTTCTATGCTTCCTTTCGTTTCAGTCAATTTGGCTTCTTTTTTCATATAAATATTTCGTTGGATGTTTTATTTTTTGTACATTTTTGAATCATTTAATTTTTGTTGTTTTTCTTTTTCTTTTTTTTTTTTACTAGTGCTCATTTGTTAGGCAAAGACCGTATTCATCCATAGAAGCAAAATCGAAACGATGTGAACAACAATATAATAACGACGAAATCAACAGAAAAAAAAATCACTTTTGTTAATTTTCTCTTTCGCGTATTATTGTATGCTCATGATGGTGGTGAATAGTTAGATTATTATTTCTCTCTTCATTATTCTATTTATATTTTTTATTTCTATTTTTTTTTTTTTTTCATTTGATATAGATTTCATTGTTGATATTTTGGTTGTTGTTGGGTATTAATTAATTAATCAGCTGAACCTAAAAAATCAGCCAAAATCCAATAAATTCGAACGTGAAAACATTGAATGTTAAAAAGAGAAGGCAAAACGGTATAGATCGTTTTCATTTTCAATTTCATGAACTCAAAAACTCTTTTTTCTGTTCGATTTGAATAAATTCGTTTCGATGATTTCGATGAAAAAAATATTAGAAAAAAGAAAAAGAAAAAAAAACCAAAAAATTTGTATATAATAATTTTGATTTGATTTAATTTGTTGTATGTTGGTGTTATTGTTGGTGTTATTGGCTTTATTGCTTCATCGTTTTCTTTGCTGTTGATTCGCACCAAAAAAATTATAATCCATTGAATGGTTTATCAACTTTATATATATTCCAATCGTATTCAGTCTTTCATTCGGTGATCATAAAATATTGGCGTTGACATTTGTATTAAAAAAAAAAAAATTATTTTTTTTTCGATTTCTGAACTATTTCACCACACTTTTGGTTTTTGGGAATTATAATTATAATTATCATCATTATTATGAATTAAATTGGTGGATTGAAAGCCGTTAGATCGCTTGTATTATCTCATTTTCATATAATTTTTGTTTATCATTTAAAAAGAGGAAAAGAAAATGACAACGGTGACACACAATACACAAATACGCACGAAATACAGCCATATATGTACATATAAATATATATATATATATAATCCAAGCGGCCCATGGAACTGAACAGAACAGAACAAAACAAACAAATTCCTCGTTTCGACGTTTCATTGAACTATTGCATTCTACACACAAACTTAAACAACAATTCCGTTTTGGCATTGGGGTTCATTTTCATTTTCTTTTTCTTTTTTTTCTATTTTTTTTTTTTTTAATGTTTTGGTTTCTCGTTGGATATTTGAATGGAATATCGGCTATCAGCTATTTAGCCAATCAGTCAAAATCGTCGATTGGCGGGCAATGGACTAAAATGTCGAAGGATCTACCGGACGATTTTTTTTTTTGTCTAGTCAAAGATAAATTTTATCGACTTGCCTGCCATTGACTTGTTAGCACCATTCAATGCAAATTCCGTTTTATTCGACCGGGCAAATACTAGACAATAGACTTTTTGCCGAAGCAAAGCAAATGAAAAATCAACACTATCTTCCACTAAATTTATTCAATCAAGTCGCCGTTTCGATCACATCAGCAACAAAGATTCATGACATTGGACTCTGTCTACGATCCGTCGCCAATATATATATATATATATATATATATATTTTGGAAAGAAAGAACTGCACTAGCCCAACAAACATGACAATACGTTTGAAAACTTGAAACTATCAACAACATAAATTAAAATCACAAATCGACGCGCATATTCGAATAGTAGCAGTTGAATTCATGTATTTCTGCTTCGTTTTCAATGTAGAAAAGAAAAAAAAAACTTGTAGTTTTCTCTACGTCATTTTATATATATTTTTTTTCCTTTTTTTCTTCAATTCATTATTATGTGTTGTGTTGTGTGTAATTTATTTATTTATTTATTTTTTTTTTCATTTGATTCATTTGTTCATCGTTGGTTCATTCCTTTCATTCCTTTATTTCTCTCTGTACTGTGCACACTAACCTCTATTTACTATTCAATATGATACGCTGAGCTACACTTTACCGACAGAAAATACACACTGACACTACTCCGAAACACTAAATTCACGAAGACGACGAAATTCTTGAATTTTTCTGGTTTTTTTTCCTTTCCAACTTAATAAATATTTTTTCGTTCGTTTTTTTCTTCTTTTCAACTAAATTTCGGAATTTCGCAACACACTTATTTATTCTATTTTTTTCTTCTTCTTCTTCTTCTTTTTCTTCTTCTCCTTGTTCCTTCTGTTGGTCTGTCGGTGAATTGAACTATATTTTTCCACCGAAACACGAACACTATTTTCCAGGCGAAAAAAACAAAAACAACCCAACACACAAATCCCGTCTTTTTCTGTCTATTTCATATTTGGGTGAACGTTTATTCCGATTTTGAATTTGTGCCTGTTTCGTGATGAATTTTGTATTTAATTTTTGTGTGTTTTTTTTTGTTGCTTCTTTCACTCACAATAGTTTGCAAATTATTATTTCAGTTTCTGAATTTTATTTTGCTATGTTTCAATTGAAATATCGACACACTATGATAAACACATTCGATTTTAATGATTTTAAATGTTTGTTGTTTCTTTTTTTTTTTTTTTTGTCTTTCCTTCATTCATTCGGCGTGTACAAATCGCATAAAGAGAAAACTCTCTCGTTGTGTGTTATTTTGTCTACAGAATTTCGATTGAAAACAATTACTGACTGACATTCGTCGACCGAATATAGCACTAAGCTATGTATGAGCCATATTCAAAAGCCCCATACATATCCATGCAAGCGCATACACACACACACGCACACACACACATATTGGCCAATTCGAAAAACCAAATCGTATGGATATATGCGAATGCTTGTACTTTCTGGGCTCAATGTGAATCAGTATTGGTCTGCGTATGTGTGTGTTCGTGTATACAAAAACCAGCGAGTCCATTCCAACAGAGAATTCATGTGAGAAATAAGAAGAAGAGAATGACGGAATACAACAACAACAACAACAACAACAACAGCACAGACCCATACAAAACGAGACCATACATCGAACACGTGCGACAGAGATACAATGATATTGTGCTGTGCGCATCTGACTGCAGGGCAAAATATAGAAACGCGATATAAATTTACCACCACCACAATCATAAAGAACAATTCAGCAATCGGTCACGTTTTGAATATATGTATATTATATATTGTATATTGTATACAGTGCTATGCGGGATGGTTTAATAAAATGCATTTGTATTTGTGCAAAAATATAGCATAAAAATTAATGGAAAGAAAATAAAAGTCAAAAATGCGTCCATGAATAGCATCAGTCAATATAAAATATACACCATACATACAACTGTCAAACCACAACCAAATGGAAAATGAAAAAAAAAAAAAATAAGAAGAAAAATAAAAAAGGTTACAGTCATGTAAAATAAAAATTTGTGATTCGATGATTGCAACAGATGGCGTATTCAGCGAATAATCTTTTCATCATTCGATTTTTACTAATTTTAGCGTCGAATGACGCTACATAAGACGTTCGCTTTTGTTATGCATAATTTTTGCTCATTAAAAATGTTCATATTATTATTGATATAAATTAGATTGCCCCAAATATAAATCGAGAATAATTCGAAAAGAACATTCTCAAGAACATTCTGGTGAAAATGGTTTGTGCATTCGCTTAAAAGCAATTTTGCCTATGTATGTTCGAGACAACAATTTGATTTTCGAATTAAGCATAGATCACTTTGCAATGTTTATAATACATTGACTGATTCGGTTCATCTGTATGGTTTAGTTTCATTCCCGTTTTATAAAGTGAAATTAAAATGCAAATCAAAGTGCAACGGATTACCACCATTTTTCACTGTTCGACACTTAACACATTAACCAAAGTGAAACTAGGATGCGACAATTCCATGGAATTATTTTTGAAAATTGAATAAAATTGGGCAGAAAATCGCCAATAACGAATTGTTGACTGTTGAATGTTGACATTTATAATGATCGTCAAGATGAAGTTCGTGACCAGCAGAAGAAGAAACAGAAAAAAAAAACATGGAATAAGAAGTACAACAATCAACAATTGAGAGTACACTTATATGTTGCGTTGGCATCCATTAAACGAAACCTTGAATTGTCCAGATGTGAATGGAAATGAAATGAAAGTGTTCATTGTACGGAAGACAAAGTCCATTCAACGAACGTTTGAGAAGAAAGACATGAAACAAATGAGCAGGCACACGAAGAGCGTAAAGAAACAGCTACATCGCCAAGGGAATGGTGAATGGTATGAAGAATGAGACAAACAGAAAGAGAGAGAAATAGAGAGAGAGAGAGAGAGAGAGAGAGAGAGAGAGAGAGAGAGAGAGAGAGAGAGAGAGAGAGAGAGAGAGAGAGAGAGAGAGAGAGAG
>GL501541.1:1861465-1887121 GCA_000149185.1 Mayetiola destructor
GTTGTTGAGTGGGGACGCCTCAAATACCTAGAAAAATGTCTTCATTTGCAAAACATTCTTTTCGTAAAACTCATTGGAATAGAAAATTTAACACCTAATATGAATCGGCTATGATAGCCTGTATTGACGAATCATTAGATTTTCTGCTATCTCGTTGCAATGTTTCACAATCTAATATCAATACATTTGAATGTATGTGATTCTACATATAAAACGTCATACTTTTCATTTTACACTCCGATTACGATGCCCGATGATACTTGCAGGTTACAAATGGCAAAATGCATTCGTAACAATCAAAACTATTTGCAACAAACGTGGGCACATTTTTCAAATACGGAACGACTATTGTGACCTTCTTAGCGATAACGAAATGCTGAATAAGCCTGAAACACATATCCAAGAAGGAAAATGCACTTGGCTAGCGGTTACTGTAATGGAACACGGTACCAAATTACAAAAGCAAATTCTTCATAAATGTTATGGAAAAAAATGGTTAGTTATAATTTTTAAGTGAATCGTTTCGATTTAAATTAATTGACAGGAAAAAATATTTTCCCTAGACTCCGAATCTACAAGTTTATGAATGGATGTGAATTTCTATTGATTATATCGTGAATATGAAAAAAAAAATAAGTCCGCTCACATTTTGGAACTCATCCCAAAATATTGAAAATAATGTTTTGCTGAAGGAATTTTATGAAATTGCCAAATGTTTGTCGAAAAAAATAATATTCGGCGCTCGGAACGCATTAACTTAATAATAATTATTGTATCACAATATTGTCAATTTTGTTTATCGAATATAAAAATAATTGGAAGAGGAAACAAATTCCAACAGCAAAATCGTAAGAGTTCATTCGAATATCGGTCGGCACCTTATTTAACAATGAAATACAACGCTAAATGACGACATCAACATTTTTTATACGAATTTCGTGAACAAAACGAACAAAATGAACATTTGATGAATGTTTTCATTTTCATTTATTCTTTTCTTCTTGTCCGTTTTATCGTTCAATCTTGTGTTCTTCTTTCGTTCCTCAATTCTGTACCGATGGCAATTTTACAAAGGTCACCTTCATCAGCATTTCTATTTGGAAAATATCCTTGAAAGATCTTTTACAAAAACAAAAACAAAAACACACACACACATTCATCGATGAATTCAGATTCAACGGAATCGGATGTTTCTTGGTTATTTTCTTTGTCGATTCTTTTTTTTCGTTTCGTTTCCGTGCGCATACAAATATATGCAATATTGCATATGCAATTGGCATCAAGAGTTTCAGACAAAACATTCCATTGCAATTTCTCATGTTGCTTGCATATCGAATTTTATTTGTTGGAATCGAAATGAAAACAATGCAAAAAATAAAACCATAGCAAAACCAAGTGATTGACACGAAATAACAACAAAGAAAAAACTTTCATTTGTTTCGGGTGATTCATCTCATTACATATATTGTATATAATTAATATTCCGTATGTATGAGGATTACTTTGGAATGGATTAGCGAAGGGGGGAACGGAAAGCTTAAGATTCATTAAATGAAATGTGTGCAAAATTTGTGAATGGATACAATTTTTTATGGTAGTCAGTCATAATCCAATATTAAATACGTCCTTGTTTATACAAAACACGCCACATCACATTCAATTCAATGGATTCCCGTTCAATATATATCAAATGTGTTTAGCATTTAGCAATGTGCCATAGACATTGAATGCAAACTGCACACAAACAAATGCTTGAACTAATAAGAAAGAAAGAAATAAAAATTGCATGTTTATTGTTGCGAATATCCGTGTGAAATGATTGAAGGCGTCAATGTGGCGTTTTTTTTTCTTCTGTTTTTGAAAAATCCCCAAAAACTAATTTTCTTTCTTTTTCCATTATGCTTAGAGAATGAATTCTATATATCAGTTGATCGTTTTATTTTATATTTTTTTCCTTTTTTTCTCAATGAAAACATCCATTGATGTACTTTATTAGATTGCCATAGTTATAGCTTCAGCTGTTCAAACTATATGTAAACATTTTTAGAATTTATTTATTCGGAAACGGCGGCTGCAGGCTGCTATTATGTGCAATCTTTCCATCGTCATATTCGCGTAAATGTTCTATGTTGTATTTTGACCATGTACACTGTACATATTGCATATGTCTGATTAATGTATGTATATCGGTGGATTCGGCTTTATTCGATAGCCGAACGAAAATGGAATGAAGGCACATGGATAGATTTTCGATTCATGTATACATAACAATCAATAGAATTGATGGCTAAGACGCATCGAGACAGACACACCAACAATAATATTATTATTGCAAAAAAAAAAAAAACAAAAAAATAACCGATAAGAACAAGCAACGAATATACCAAAGTAAAATAAGGCATCGAGGGATGATGACTATCAACGCTTTTTATATGGGAAACGAAGGTCTTGCTAAGACTAAAATAAACAACAACAACAACAAAAAAGCACACATAAAATGTGTATAAAGACCAACAACCAGATGCATATACAGCAAACACATCATTGCAGAAGCATCACAGCAAATGTATAAAAATAATAAAAATTAAATACAAAATGCTACGTCTATCTTTATATGCGTTATATATATATATATCTGATGGTTTTGATCGCTGCAGATTGCTGTATGAAAACATACAGACACAAAACATTTTCAATTATTAAAAATTTAAATGGATCTTGTTCAGAGTCTCAAATCGGTCGATTGTTTACTTTTCTTCATTTTTTTCTTGAAAAAAAAAAAAATAAATAAATAATAAATGAATAAATAAAAAATACTTGAATGCAATGCACATTAGCCGCCATGTATAATGACATGCTGATGTTGACGTATTTAAAATACGAAAAAACTTCAATCGTTTTTGCACATAAGAAAAATCAAACAGAAAAATCAATTCAGAAATAAAATTCATTGATTTATAGTACCGTAATAGTGGACACAAATCTGTGATAGAATTTTTTGATTTCGTTAAATGATAGAGAAATATTTAGAGTTCTCTTTACCCATTGCACGAAAGTAATCGTTGCTATTTCCCCGGGGAGAGTGTCGGGAAAGCATCATCAGGTGCTGATATATCAGCGAAAAAATCAATTTACATAATATGTACATCCACAATTCACAGTAACGCTGGCATCAGCCACAAAACGAACAGATTACCATCTGAATGCGTTTTTATAGCATGTTATCGACTTGTTAGAAAACAGAAAACTTCCAGTAACACAAAACAAAACGACAAATAATAATTATTGCTATGGATTATGGATTGGTTTCTCTCTTATTTTGTCTTTTCGTCGTTTGTTCGTTGGTTGTACGGTTTGGATGTCGTTTTGTAGATCGGTTTTATGTGCCGTTTTTTTTTCTTTTATCATTTCAATGCTTCAAAATAAATATACTTAACGTGATGCCATGTACATTTTAATCTAACAATATACTGTTACTGATAAGATATAACAGAACGAAACGATCAAAATGAATGGAATGGAAATGGTATTATTAGGACGACAGAGAATCATCTTCAAAGAAATCAAACTTTATTCGAAATGCATTTTGCTGTTGGTTTTTTTTCTTTTTTTTTTTTTGTTCATTGCGCGAACGCTTACCAAAGAGAAAATCTTTTTTCATTCAATTTATTTTGATTATAAAGAAGCAACAACAAAAACAGCAGCAGAAATAATAATAATAATAATAATAATGATGATAATGCAACCGGATCAAAGAGCCATAGCCAACAAAACTGGAAATGCCTTGTTTCATGTCACTCTCAATTTCTTAAGTGGATTGTTTCTGTTTCAGTCGCCTTTCAGTTCACTTATTAGTCAAAAGACCAAAGATAATATTTTATTACCAGACACAGACTGCCGTTACAGCCCAATATCAGAATTTCTCCTTGCATAACCTTCGCTTTTATAAGTTATACGATATTTATATACATATACAGGGTGATTGCCTGTACGGAATTTTCAATGAAGTATTTGTATACATATGAATTTTTTTTTTTTGCTGTCGTTTACTTTGTCGCTGTTGTTTCACCAGCCAGGCCATCACCCTGTATATATTTATACATACAGAAGAGATGAAAAAAGAAGAAGAAGAAAATAACAAAAGATTGTGTTAGCCGCGTCGATGCGGTTTAGATCGGAGCACATTTCAGTGTTGTTCTTTTTAATACAGTATCATACTTATAGATATATTTGCCTGGTTGCCTGCCTGCATGCATATGCGAATGCCTTTAGTATAGTGTAAACTTAAAATAATTTAATTTTTTTTCTTGTTTTTATTTTCCAATAACAAGAAATATTCGACCGAAGCAATTTAGCTTTTGTTGCTATTCTAGAAATTGCATACACACATACACACTTATACAACAGAAAATATCTTGAAAAAGAGAGCAAAAACAAGAGAAAATGCAAATACTTACTGAAATGAAGGAGCAGAGGAAAAAAAAATCGTTTCACTGAAAATCAATAGCGAATGTCAGCGTTCTCCTTCACACCGCTAACAAATGCACCTATCGTAATAAAATACGAAATATGCTTTCTATGCTGAACGCTGAACGCTGGCTGGGGCTGACAATGGTATCTTTGTATGCATGCACACGATATAAAATAGAAAAAAAAAAAAAAAAAAATGCTACGACCTGACAGTGTCGAGAGAGTCTGGCTTAACCGATAATATTCATTTTAATAAATGAATTGGAAAACTTTTTGTAACGATAAAATGTCGAATGTGATTCGATTCGCTCAAGAATATTGATATTGTGGTCGGTTGAATTTGTTGGTTGGCTGGTTTCTTGGTCAGACGATTGTATTTCATTGACATTCATAACGATTTTCGCGCTAATGAAACTTTTGAATATTTAATTCATGTCTTTGTTTATAATTGTTGGATTTTCATTTATTGAAATGGCGCAGTTTAACGTATGCAACCACAACAGAAATAGATGATTCAATCATTCTCATTTAATCTCTGTCTCTCTCTCTCCCCCACTTAAATTTCTTTCCATTCAATTCCATCATCGAATATATTACATGCAAAAATGTAGCATTCGCATTGTTCATAAAACAACATCGTTAAGTGCTGAACCAATGGTTAAAGAATTCTTAACTTCACGCACGTCATGCGGTGTATTTTCAATGTTCAATATATATAAGCCATCATATTGTTTTACAGTATGCCAAAACCGCAATACAACATAGTCGGTGCATGGAGTGAAAGAATCCCAAAGACTTTTAAATCGTTCAAAGTTGTTGAATGAAAACCAAAAGAATGGTTCATATCAGGCAATTGGTTTCCAAATCATATACATAAATATAGATTATTTTTTTTCCGTCTCGTCTTCGGAAAAATGCGTCACAATGTGGAAAAACCTTCTTTTTTTTTTTTGTTCGGAAATGCTGAAAGTCTCGCTGACAGAATAACTTAACTGTGATTCAATCAAATCAAACATATTTACAAGCCACTCCAACCCTCTCCCTTCCAAAGTTAAAAAAAAAAAGGAAAGATGAATGAAAATGGGCGACGGCCCAAAATCAGTAATCTTGGCATTGTGTGCGTAGGCGGCTATGGCATTGAAAACATTTATTTGATAGAAAATATGCTATTCACTCAATGATAAAATACTTTTGGAACATAAATAATATTTGGGTTGATCGACTGCTGTGACGAGTGGTAACTGTTGATTTATAAATGCGCCAGCACATTCAATTTTAATCAATATTTAATTTTGATCGATACGAAGTATTGGTCGATGCACTAGACATCCATGTACTATGTGTTCCCTTCAGACTGCAAAGCATACAATCGAAATGGAAAATATTTCAAGCAGTTCAACGGTCATTGGAAATAATGAGAGAAAATAAATTCGACGACATGGTATATTTGGTTCGTAAACGACGTTGCCTAAACGCTATAATTTGCTGTTTTTCTTCAGGTTTTTTTTCTTCGGAAAATCATGGATTTGCCAACGAATGTCGTGTGGTTGATGTCTTAAATTGGGGTGTGTATTGAGTATTCATTTGAAATTATCTATAAATCAACTTTTTTTCTTTTGCTGTCACGACGGGTCCGTTTTTTCCTTTACAAGGAATTTTTCTATGGTTCTACTTAGACAAATTTGATGTGGAGCTGGCTTACACGTGTATCAATCGTCACATGGACACACACATACACAACAAATGATGCTTGTGGTGGTTTGATTTGATTACACTTTTGATGTCGATACGGTTTCGTTGGAAATTATTATTATCAAATCAAATGAAATCGTACATTGACCTTAATCGAATTCGATTTTTTTTTCTCTTCATGTTGTTGTACATTGTACATGGTACATGTGTTTGATTTTGGAACTCTATGTCCATGAAAACTTATGAAAATATTATGAGTGCAAAAGTTCCTATTTTCGGTTCAAATGATTTATCAAAATTGCCAATATTTATTCAAGTGCAAAAATACGGTTCGATTGATGTGGCGCTCGTGCGTTTCCATCAATGAATGAATTTTGAACGAAAATTCATGTTTGTCAAAATTGTGATTGAAATTATAAATAGATTGCACATTAATCAAGATAGTAATCATTATTTACAGTTTAATTCTGGTTTGGAATTCATTGCATTGTGCCAATAGCTAAAGTCGATTCAAAAAGTATACCAAAAACGATTGACGAAAATCCCGAAAACGTAACGAAAGCTTATTTATTAAGGAATCAATAGCATAAAACATGAAATCATATATCGATTTAAAAGAACTAGCTGACATGCTAATTTGTTCGTTAAGTAATTGAATAAAATACCTCATAAGTCGACCGATGTATTACAATGTAACATTGTGGTGAGTAAAAATATATACATATATGTTTATATTATTATAGGACTACAAAGTGCTTGAAGCCATCAAATAAATCACATAGACCGGACATACAAAGGCAAACACACAGAAATGTCCAACAAAAGGAAAAAAGCTCATTTTTGGGTGACTGGCTCTGTTTCGATGTAGGTAGAATGAGAGAGAAAAAAATAATAATACCAATTTTATGATATTATATACCGAACAACATGAGGTTATTCGCTTTATAAAATATCTGTTAATTTTTTTTGTCGTTTGTCCTGTTTTGGGTTTGTTTAAAGCTTTACGGGCAAATGAACTTTTTCACCTTTGATATATGTATTTTATTCACCTTTTGGAAACAAAAACATTACTCATCAACAAATTGAACGTCATGCAGCAGCACATGGCGGTTGATGGATATTGTGACGTGTGTCCAAACCGCAACAAAACACTACATAAAAATGAATAGTGGTTTTTTTTTCCTTCCTTTTATTCATTGTTTCCTTCTTTCTGTAGAAATTTTTTCCGATGTTCGGGCTGATTCCATACCTCATCCTTAATCGTTTTTTTACTTTTTCTTCTTTGTATTTTTTTCTTTTGTTATTTGTTTCCAACACAAAATGGATCAATAATACATACAAACAATAAATTGATTCAATATAGCTTTGCGTAATTGCTTTGTGTATAATACATATTTAATCGGGGTTCAATTTCATTTCAATGTACAACATATTCGAAATGCTGATTCGATTTATTTCTGAATGTATGATATAACATCGACATAACATAAATCCAATTCAATTGCCATTTAATTTCTTAACTAGTAATTTTCATTTTTCTAAACGATTGAATTTCCATGCGATTGGAAAACTTCTTTTGTTTTTTCTTTTTACTTTATTGGTGTCCAATATCAACGCCAATCATACATCGATTTTATGCGCTATCAAAGTGCGTGAATACTAAACATTAACCAATTTCATTCGAATAAGACAGCAACAATTGCAAAAATATACATTTATTCATTTTAGGGCTATTCAATTTACATTTTTTTTTTACTTTAACCACCATATACTAATACATAGTGTGTATTCAGTATTCAGTTTTTATACGAGTGTCGATTGACAACACAAAACGAGTAAAAAACATATTTTTTCTTCTTTTTTTTTCTCTCATTGGATTCGTACGATGAAATCGATAAACACAATTTAACGATGGGCACATTATTGTTTGTGTATGCAAAAATGTTTTGATTTCATAAGTGTAAATGTATAATAAATCAGCGCGAAAACTGTGAATCGCTAATTAGAGTTCAGTTCAATTCCATTTCACGGTAATAATAATTGAGCATGTGGCAAACAAAAACAAAAAAATTTCAAAATTATAAAAAAATGGGAAAAAATCAAATTGAAGCAGCAAAATCTAAACAAAATATTTAGTCCAATTATTTATTTTTCTTCTCGGCTGTTTTCCGTTGACAGTGTGTACTGTGTACTGTGTATAACAAACATCAAAGATGAAATTATAGTTTGTTTCTTTTCATTTAGCTATTAAATGTCAATGTCCTGGCATTTCCGCCAACGTTGAAACGTGAACTGATTGATATGCGATAAGATATTTCAAATGACAAACAATAAATCATTGGAAATGAAAACTTTTCAAATACATGAAACACAAAACTAATAAAATTATCACTTTGCTGATTACCTCTGTACTGTTAACGCTCTACGATATGTGCAATATTTGCATTTCTCTTCTACACACACACACACACACACACACACACACATATATACACAATACTGACAGAAAAAGAAAAAAAATGACGCCATTAACGAATTGCACGCACATGTAAAATTGTCGAATGTAGTGAATTCTAACCGTTGGCAATTAGCACGCTTGTATTCGATAATGAAAATATATTTTTTGAATATACTTACGTGGTGTATAACTGTCCAATGCCTCAATGCAATAGCCAAAACAGATAAGTTGAAAATTCAACGAGCAAATAAATTCGTAAACACATTGATTGATTGTATTGAAATTGATAAATTTCCATTTGTATTGGCCATTTGCACCGAACAATGATGTGGTGATACACAAAAATGGAAATACATGTATAGAAATGTATTTTGATGATTTTTATTATTTTTTTTGATTGTGACAGTTACAGTTCTTTCATTCTTTGAACGCTTAGAATTTCATTTTTTTTTTCTTATTCAAAACTCAAACAAATTATTTTGGATGCAAAAGCAAAAAGAATAATTATTTTCACATTTCACATTGCTGTGCATGCATTTTATGTGTTATCTTCGAACGATATATTTTCGTTGTTGTTTCTTGTTTCAATTTTGTGTTTATTTGATTTCATTTGTGGAATTTATTTATTTGTTATTGGTTACTGATGCGTATTTTTCCATTGTCATTAACAAACGATCGTTTCGTGTGCGTGTGTATGCAGTGCACACAAATCGGTAGGGTCGACATCTATCAAAATGCATGAGGAATTCTGAAGTTTAAATCGCTCTTGCGATCAGAAATTATTTCAATAAATTAAAATTAAAAAAAAAAAAACGAAGAAAAAAAAACAAAAGAAAAATAAATAATTATTTAGCCGTCTCTCTTTTTGTATTTTATTTATTCTTGTCCATTCAGACTCTGAAATCAAGTTCAAATACTTTTTGGTTTATTTATAGATAAGAATGATGTTATGTGGTTTGCTTTCTGATTGAAATTTAACAAATTATTATTATCATCAACAGCAGAGGTGACAGTGAATGCGTTTTAAAAATTATCTCTGCATGCATTGTCGCCTTACTGGTTTTTCGATTATTGTAATTATTATTTATTTATGATTCATAATGATATTCGGTTTGACAAAAGAAAAAACAAAAAAGAAGTAGCAAACAAATTCAGATTATGTGAACTGTTGAGGCTGCTGCTCTTTATAGAAATAAAATCATCAAATTGAAGTGAGACAGTCACAGCTAATAAATAATTAATGATGGCTTTATTCATGAAATCATCCAATTTCAATGTTAAATATAAAGAGATCTTTCATGCGTTCAGACGCCTGTTAAAATGATCTAGATTACGTTGACGCTGAATGTATATGCATTCCGAAACATTTTTTAATAATAATGTTCATGGCTCACCGAAAATTATGTAAATGCAACGCCAATGAATGCTATGCCAGAAAAGCGTGTCCAATGTCCAGTGTCCAGTGTCCAGCTTGTGACCTGTATTATTACTATTATTTTTATTATCATGATACGAACAGAAATTTCATCATAATGCCGTCGCTGTTTTTTCAGTTTTTATTGTATGAATATGGCCAAAATTGAATTGCTCACCAATTATCACACATGATAGAGGAACAACGAACTGAATTCAAATTGGCGTAAATTCAAGAGTATGGCCTTGTGACTTCCGATTACAATGCATTCAGCAAAATAATTTACGAATATTTTTGTTCATTTGTGTTTATCAGCGATTGCAATTGGAAAGATCTTTGACATTCTCAGCATGGTTTTTTTTTGCCCATTCGTTTCGCTTCAAATAATTTGAATTGCGAATTTCGATCTTTTGTCTGAAAGTTTTCGAGTTCGATGGTCAACAGGCAACAGTATTTTTGTTTGTTTGTTTTTTTTTTCGTTTGTTTGTTTGTTCTATTGAATATTGAATACCATCATCATGATTTCACTATTTTGGGAAATGTTTTTCATTCCTAATAATTCAAATTAAATCTAGAATGGTTTTTGTGATTCTTTTTATTTTGTTTGGCGGTCGCAACAAATTGCGTCCTTTGTTTCGTTTTCATCGAATTATTTAAATTTCGTTCTAATTTTCGACGATTTTTTGGGATTTGTTGTTTGTGGTAGGCGAAATCGAGGTCATTGCTGTTTTATTTCCACTTCATGTTTCACAAAAAAAATTCGAAAACAAATACTTGTCGAAACGGGTGCCCAATTCAATTGAAATGATGGCTGATGATGATGATGATGATGATGGTGTTCCGTATTCCATTTGGCACCGAAATTTGAATACTGAATACATCATACACATTTTCAAATAACAAACATTTAATTGCGTTTGTTTTTTTTTTTCGGTGGGGCTCTTGTTCTATCTGATTAATTTGTTTTTTTTTTTTTTGTTGAACTATAAACATTTCCAGTGTGTGCTGTGCGTACCAGCATCTAGTAGGTTAGATGCCGTTATATTTGGCTATTTAAATGATTCAAATGAATTGTTGAAAGGAAACTGAATCAATGGCAAAGTACTTATCATCGAAATCAAAACAAAATGTGCATCCATGTGAGGACACCAATACCGCTATGTTCCCGTGAGAACTCTCATTAAAATTGAAATCATTCAAATGTTACCCGAAAAAAAAAAGAAAAATATGCCAACATCTAACATATACAGCATAGTTTCTCTAAAAAGACCACTTTGATTACCGGCTAATTGGTTCACAAATGAAAAATGGTTCTCTTATAGAGAGACTTTACTGTAATCGTAACATTTTTCACTTTCATTGATAACAATAGAAAATTGCTGGGCCGAATTGTTGATATTCTGGCTCCGGAAAAAAACTTTTATGGCCCATTTTGCTCTATGTGTCTTTTTTTCTGTCGACTGAAGTTAATGACCTATCAGCGATGGCATATTTGTGCGTATGCAAAATAACAATTAAACATTTTTCTAGTGAAATCATTCGAGCATTGACATATAATACAATGCATTTTTGGTGTGTTCCGAAGATTTTTTTTTTTCGGCATTTTAATGAAGCAATTATAAGTGCTTAGCAATTGATTTTCATTTACATTGCAATAGTTAAACATAGAGCTGCGATCGATAATAAAATATAAATGACTAATTATTATTAAAATGGTTCGTCTCCGCCTCCACGTCTAAATGATCCGATTCAACGTATGTAGTTGTCGTGTCATTGAACGCCTAATTTGTTGCGTAGAAAATTCGTTGATTTGTCGTTTGATGATTTGTCTATTGTTCTTACCATCAGACCCGATCCACAATCCACACATTCAGAAACAAATATTCCCAAATCCATTTTATCGAATATGTAAATATATAATCAAATGAATAGATTGATGCGTAGCATCGCTTTCACTCTTCGATTCGGGGGGCAACAATTGAAAGTTTTTGAATTTTTAAGTTCAGCAGATAAAGACGCAAAATAACAACAGCAGCGTTACGCAGATATTTGAATGCATTCAGCCCTCCATTAGGAAATTTAATGTTTGATGTTCTAGAATGGAATGAGAACTCACATCGCGGACACACTCGTTCGTAGGACACACTCGCTCATTAATTAATACTTTTGCGAGGCATTTTTTTGTTGTTGTTTTGTTTTGTTTTGTTCTATTTCATTTTAACTCGACAAAATCATCGATCCATAATCATCAAAATAGAAAAAAAACAAATAAATTAAATAAATATAATCTATAGTTGCTCGCTCGATTCATGGCTCCAACATGATCTGTTCTATTCATTCACCCATAGAAGAATCGTATGCGAATCTCTTTTCTAGCATTTCACCTGGCTGGCGCGCTTTGTTTTTCCTTTCGCTCTTCTGTGTTCATTACGCTTTGAAAATTTTGTTCCGGAACAAAATATAATAATAATAAAATAAATAAAAAATGTTCAATTTTCAAAACAAAAGAATATCCGTTCTTTCTCTCATTCGCATGAAATTAAACTTTAAACGTGGTATGGACCGTCATAGCATCAATGCGAAAGACCTTCGTTACATTTGCATATTAATATTGTGTGCGTGTGTTGATTTTAATTCATGTTACAGTTTATTGTCGCCAATGTAAATTGATGTAAATTTTGTGTTTTTTTTTTTTTTAATCGGCAATACGAACCCGAAATTATGTTGGACAAGTTAAATTTGTATGTTTGTGTGTGCGATGCGACGCGAACCGTGTATTCCTTTTGAATGTCTCAACGAATTTACATTTTGATGGAATTGATCCCGAATCAAATTTATTCATGATAAGCATTTTGTCTGCGACACCATATTTTACATTTGAAATTCAAATGTTCTGGTTAACAGTAAACAGATTGCTGCCATGTTGCCATGCTGCCATTATTGGCTATCAATAAATTTGTGTGTTTCAATTCAATTTTATAGATCTCACCAAAAAGATTCTGCGGCTATTTAATGTTCGAGTCAATGATCACATATCAAATACCTATTGAGCGAGATTGGAGAACATCAGCGAATATGTCACGGTGAAATTTTCATGTTATCCGAATGAAATGAATGCGAACGCAACATTACCTATAGATTTCATATTATTTCATGTTTTTTTTTATCGCTTATTCACTTTAAATTAACATTTTAATAATATTTTTATTTCATTTTCAGTATAAATCGTTCTTGTTGGTGTTGTTCTCTTCTTCTTCTTCTTCTTCTTTTTTTTTTGCATTCGGAAACAGTTACAGTGAACAGTGATTTTTTACCTGTTCATTGGCCGTGTGTGTTTGTTTTGTTCTTTTTTCCTCTTGTTTAATTTTTCATGTTGGCGATCATTCTGTTGTTGGCTTTAGTTTTTCATTATTTCATTTTTGTTGTTTTTTTTTTTCTTTCTTTCATTCATTAATTTGCTTTCATGTATTGTCATGTACCGATATCTCTATATCGTCATCGCATTTTGCTTCATCATCAATTCCATAACAATAGATTACATACATTTATTGTGTGTAATATCATTTGCTTCTCTTTTGCATTGTCTATCTCTATTCCAAACTGACCCACCGACAAAATAAATTTTTAATGAATAAAATGAGAGGAAGGAAAAAATAGCAAACACTAATTTTTTAATAGATTTTTTGAAATAAGACAGTTATTGCGGAGATTTGGTCGCGAACGGTTGATATTAAAAATTACTCCTGCGCACAGCACTTATCTTTATAATTTAAACATTGAATCGAATGCTGAGTGCTCAGCTCTGTACTGATGCTCTGAAAAAAGAGTTACACATTTGTACGTTGGCATTGGCCCTTTAAATTCGATATTTTGCGTTGTTTTTTCTTCTCTCTATTTGAATCGCACACGTGCACTGATCTCAATATCCAGTTTTAATTCGAAGAAAAAGAAAGAAAAAAAAGAAAATCGAAAGTGAAGTGAAGTTTAAAGGAAAGGAAAAGGAAACGAAAAAGGGAAAGGGAAAGGAAAGAGAAAAGAATTTAACTTTGAAACAAGTGTGAAAGAACATTATTTTGAACAAATCATGCACTTAGCATAATTTTAACGAGTTGAAAGAAGAAAAAAAACTAAAAGAAGCTTTGGACGATTCTCAAAGGATATTGGAAGGATTAACACGTGAAGGAAAAAAGGTAAAATAGAACCCTTTTTGACGCTTTAAAATTTATTAATCGAAGGAAATCTTTGGTTTTGTTTTCCTTTTGAATGTTCGTAATGATTTGCAAGTGATTGAAGCCCAAGGCGTGTTTTTCATAGAAAAGCAAAAAAAAAAAAAGAGAACAATATTCGAACATTGAACACTGAACATGAACACAATAATGATGACTCAACGAATGAGCCTTTTGAGCCTGAAACAGTTTCAGTTTTAATTATTTTGTTTTATCCAATAAATAGAGAAAAATATTGAATAATTCAAAATAAGAATCTTCCATTGATCCTTTTATTACTGGCGATGAATAGTCTACCCAAAATGTCAATCCAATTTAACAATGTTTGTAGCACACAAGCATTATCATATATTGAAAAGTAAAATCGAATAAATCCAAAAATTTATTTCGTTAACCAGGTCATTGAACGCATATGCAATCCTTCCAGTCGAATCATCGACACAATTGACGGCACAAATCTATATTTGAACTATGCTATATATTATAATTGTTGTTTATCTTTGCGAAGATGTCGAAAAAGTGTTTTTGGTTATCGAAAAAATGTAATAAATATTTATCGTGTTGAACATCAACGACATTGGTTGTCATCCTGTCGGTATAATTAGTAAATATCATTGGTGAATGGGGCCCATCACGAAAAGAAATTGCACATACAATATAATACAAAATGACAAATACACACACTTTAGCAAACAGACATACATAATAATTTATTGGTTCGTCCATTTCGAAATTCGAATGGTCAATGACATCAGGGGATGACTAATGAATAATTCTGTAATGTCCTATGGATTGAAATTAAATGCCATGTGCCAAATAATAAATATATATGTGAATTCTTGGCTCTGTGTTAAACCAAACACCAAACAACAATAACACCAACCAAACGAATGAAAAACGGCAAATAAATAAAAAAAAAAAAACGAAAAAATAAGATCAGAATTTATTCGAAAAAATCAGTCGCATGTAACAATGCTCCGCCCCTTATCAGTTTCACACCTTCACACTCATCCGTGTTAGTGCTCCATGTGTCTATTGTCCGGTTTTGGTTCAAAGATAAAGTCCAAACATCAACATTTGACCAATATGAAAATTGACACAACACAAAATGGAAATGAAATCAGTTTTCTGTCCGGATGTTTTATTCATCTTCTGTTCTTTTTTTCCATTCATATTCACTATTCACCACGACACATCTTTATTTTTTATCCTCAGAGGATCTGAAACACACAAGCTCGCTTATGTCTCGTCGTTTCATTCAATTTTTCTTTTATTTATTTTTAAAATGACAAATACACATAAATAGAATCGCAAACCGTTAGTTCGGCGCGAGTTATTTGCAACATCAATGACGCTGATTGATGAGATAAAGTTTGTTTTTGTTTTTAATATATTTGCTGTAACTGTTGGCATTGTTCTTGAAACGTCTCCAAAATGAATTAATGAAATTCATTTAGGGTCAAAAATGGTAAATCATTTAAATAATATTTCCATTAGATATGGCATGGTTTTCATTGTCAGCAATGGCATATGCACAGTTAGTGAGTGTACAGCATAAAAGATTTACAAGAAGAACATTTACGATTTTCGTACAGGTTTCATTAAGTGCGACACTTCGAAAAAATTCAAAATGAAAAACGACATAATTTTCGCAACGACAGACGCCCACGCATGCACAAAAAAAAAATCACCTTCGCATGGTACGCAATTCATCTTAATGCGACTGTATTTTATATTTTTGTGCACAATTTATTGCTATACTCAACTGAAATGAACCACCACCAACAACAACAACAGCAGCCATCGCATTTGGCATTTTAAAACGAATTTAAATTACGAGCTAAATGTAATGAGAGAGCCAACCACCGCCGAATGGTTTGTGTGTGTATGGCCAAAAAGGAGAAGAAAAAAAAAATTCGAAGTTTCTTTTTCATTTTGATAAAATCCCAAATTTCGAATCTGGACATTGAACACTGATTCCCATAAAATTCAACTTTGGTCTTTTATCTTTCATGTTAATTTTATGAGCTGAATATTGTCATCATTCTTCATACGCTCTCACACGTACAAATACAGACACAAAAACACACACACACACACTCATTTTCAGGTGGATAAATAGCTGGCAATGTAATGACAAAAGACCGGAACTCACTTCCGCCGATTGGATTTGCTGATTTTGTCACGCATTCTGAACTTTTTCGATGTTTTTTTTACTATTTTATTTGGGGCCCGGGTACTGTTTGCTGTTGCTATTATTTGATGTTCATTTCATTTGTTTATTCACGTATTTCGTGTGCATATGGTTTTGCGCGTTATGCTTTTTCCTTTCTTTCATTTTAATCTGATTTCATTCAGCAATTTTATAACAATGTTCTAAACACCAATTTCCACCAATTCGATTCATAATAATGTTTAGAGTTTAGAGATCGAAGTGATTTTAGTATATCGTATTCGATATAATTATTTGCTTAGTGACATGCATAGGCAAACGACAATTGAATAAATAGAGAGAGAGAAAAAAAATTATGGTCAAATCATTAAACTGCGAATTGCGTGCAATCCTATCGCAATGGTGCTCGCTTTAATTGATTCTAAAACCGTAATCGGTGTAAAGAAAAATAAAACACGAATGATCAAACAAGAGCGAACAGAACTATATATATTTTAGTATTCAATGAGAAATTTAAAATTTCTGTTGTTGTTGTTGTTGTTAATCCAAATGAATTGACCTCTGATGAAGGCTTAGCACTGTTACTTTGATGCTATTTTTATAATTTTTTTCTTTTTTTTGCACACATTTCAATTCCATCCAACGCTATAGTTCAACGTTCATTCGCATTGTTGTTCATCGCACGTTCATTTTAACCTGTGACATGGATTTGTTGAAAAAATGTCCATATAAAGTGGTGTGTACAGGCATATCGCATATGGTACCCATAACATAACTTTATGTTCGTCATTCTACCTTAATAATTATATTAAATCGGAATTATTACGTTATTGTCATTGTTTTGCATTACAATGTATCATGGTGAAATTGAGATGTTTCATCGTTCCCAAAAACCGATGATGTTAATCGCTTCGCACTGACCTCAATAATTTTTTTCATTTTTTTCATTTTTTTTCATTTTTTTTTTTCATTTTCATTTTAAAATACAATTTCATTCTCATGCAGTGTCCGAAATGGCGAGAATGATGCGTCCCCTTCGATGTTTTAATTTCTGAATTTCGCTTTTTATTTATGATTTTTTTTTTATATTTCTTTGTTGACCATTTGCCCGAAACAACAACATTTTCAATCGGACGATATGCATGACAGATTTTTAAATGGTAGCATTTAAAGCATAAACCACGTCTGTCCCAAGTCCGCATTTCATATATTTTGTATTATTTTCTAAAATTCTCGTTTATTTATTTATTTAATTTTTTTTTGCTTCTTTGATCGTTTTGTGTTGCTCATTGTGAGCTTATGTTCAGATGTTGTGTGCTTATCTAGAGCGTATGAAGAGCGTTTTGTTTATAACATTAACATTTTGTAGCAAAATTAGACAGCGAAACCAACAACGCTGTAGTGTGAAAAAGAGAAATAAAAATGAAAACAAGAGAGATAAAACGTAATGATTGGTTTTTTCGTTAAATAAAATTGTAAAATAATTAAGGGAAATTATGCAATAATTTTCATGGGTAACGAAAAACTATAAATCATTCAAATCATCCAAATTACAAATATTACAAATTATTATTTATTATTTCATGTATTTTATTATTTTTTACTTGTAGTATATGACACACACACACACACACACACAAATATGGCTTCGGCCACATGTGACTCAGTTCAAATACGATTTTAATCCGTTGAACATTTATTTGATTTGCTTCATAATTTTTTTTTTATTTCTTCTTTGTTTCGAATGAAGGAATCGCTTGGAATTCAAAATCATGTGCATATGATCCACAATTGCCTCATTAGATCTAAAATTCCCTTGAACAATTTCGTATCCAAGTGAAAATTGCATAACGAAAATCTCAAATAGAAATTTTCAAAAATGCGTAAAAAACAGAAAATTCTGCCGAGCATATCGCAATTTTTGCTTATAGTTATTCTAATAAGGATTGCATCAGTATTTGGTAAGTTTATTCGTTCAAATCCGTTCATTTTTTTTTTTTTTCATCGGTTGTTGTTGTTGCTGCTGCTGCTGTTGATGATGATGATGTTGTCTTTTTTGTTTTAATTTCATTGTTTCACTAATTTCAAATGGCAAATTCATTCTCCACCCATTCTTTTGCTATTCTTTTGGTTTTTTCCTCCATTTCTCTCTCTCTCTCTCTCTCTGTCCCTCTTGTCACAATCTTTTATCCATTCTGACAGCTTATTTCCATAACTCATTTCACAAACAGCAACATTTGCAGCTAAACTATAACCGATGACAAATGCACACAAAACACTCACAATTCACCATACATCACCGAATGATGAATTACATGAAAACGGTATAACTGCACATTATTATTCTTCTTCATCTCATTTTTTTTTCTTTCTTTCTCTTTTTCTCCCCATCGATCTCCTTTTTTTTCCATTTGCGCTGCCTTTTTTGTTTAATATCAATTGAAATTTAGGTCAAACGACATGCAATAATGGACAAGGTAGAGTCTTATACGAACGTTTGCCAAATCAACAGCTACAAGGCTATGATGATGATGTAGTTCGTGACACTGCACCACCATTTCGTGTACTGGAAAAATGTCAAGATTTATGTTTACGCGATCGAACTGCCACCAATAATATAGTTCGACCTTGCACTAGCTTTGACTTTCAACCAGGTAGCCGAATTGCATCGTATAGTGGTAGTGCCGAATATGAAGAATCAACATGTTATCTAACCACCGAACAATTGGCACCAGAAGGCATGGGTATTCTAATGCTTGTACCGAATAGTGTACATTTTACGGAAATTTGTTTGTCATGTAAGTTCATTGGCCTTCGATTCTATCATTCTAAATTCATAAAAAAAAAATGATTTTAAAATATCCGTTTCTGTTTATTTATTATTATTATTATTTGAATATAGCAAGCCGACCAGAACGGGAATGCCCTAGTCGCCGATATGTTTTCGAAAGACATCCACGAAAGAAACTTAAACTGCCCGTATCCGATATTAAAGAAGTGAGTTTTAATTCCTAATTCTGTGTGACCATGTCAATCATTCACATAATAATAATAATAATAATAATAATAATAATAATAATAATAATAATAATAATAATTGAATTTAATTTTTATATTTATGTAGATAACTGCCGCAAATAGATCAGATTGTGAGGATAAATGTTTAAATGAATTTTCATTTGTGTGCCGATCGGCAAATTTTGATTCAAGCTTACGTATCTGTTCGTTGAGTCGATTTACACGACGAACACATCCCGAACTAATGGAAGATGATCCGAATTCGGATTATTTAGAAAATACATGTCTAAATGGTACGATGCACTTGCGAATATTTTGTATGACTCATTCAATTATATGTTTTTATTTTTTTTTTTGCAGCCGAAAGACGTTGCGATGGATTAGCCGTATTTGTAAAAGAGGAAAATAAACGACTCGGTGGCCCATTTGAGGTGGATATATTCAATAATATGACGTTGGAAGAATGTCAAACGATGTGTGTTCGAGCCGAAAAGTAAGTGCTAAATGCTTCATTCGAAGAGGTCAATTGCTTGCTTTTAAACGATGTCACCGTATAAATCAATAATTTTTCAACCAATTCCATTTTTAACCAGATATTTTTGTCGATCGGTTGAATTCGATGATCAAACAAAGCAATGTATTCTATCCGAAGAGGATTCAATATCGCAAAAAGATGACATAAGTGTGAGCTCAAGTCCGACTCATCATTTTTACGATCTTGTGTGTCTCGACAATCGTATGTATTCTTCTGTGTATTAATGTTTTTTTTTTTTTTTTTGTTTCGAAACTCAAATAAAAAAATAAATTTTTCAATGCATTCAATTGTTGTTTGCTGTTGAAATTTTGTTCATTTTGTGATCAGAACGTGGTCAAGAATATCCAGACAATTCAGGTGGAACATCGCATTTATTTTCTGGTGGACGACGACCTGATACAGCATTTCAACGTTATCGCAATTCACGTTTGGGTGGTGAATTCCATTCTGAAATTACCGGCCGTTCGTTAAGCGAATGTTTAGATGAATGTTTGCGTCAAACGAGTTTTCAATGTCGTTCGGCTGTTTACAGTGATCGTTTTCGTACATGCCGTCTCAGTCGTTACAATCAAAAAGATGGAATGCGAATCATTTATGATGCTGACTATGATTATTATGAAAATTTGATGTGTAAGTTAGCGTTAGTTTTTCCCCTCTCTTTCACTCCACAAATCATCATTTGTTTGGTTTCTTGTGAAAATTGAATCGTAAATTGGAGCTAATTGAAATTGGCACAAATGGCAATTTGCATTCATTCATATAAGTGATGTCATATAATTATAAACTCACATATTGCAGTAGGTGGAGATGGAGACGATCGTACAACAAGACCTGACATGAATAGACCAGCCGATTGGCAACCACCTCATTATGGTAATTTTTATTATTATTACGTGTATTATAGTTATTAACCAACGTCATAAAATAAACAACAACAATGATCGTGATTTGCCATTTTCATTTATTCCATTTATCGCTATTTTGAGATTGTTTTAATTCATTTTTTGCAAATAGAAAAAACAAAATGCATTTCAAATACCAATCAGTCAATGTGATTTCCGTAATTAAAAATAGAATCACATCACATATCAACAATGTGTGAGGAAAAAAGACCGAATACGAAAATGTTCGCAATTCCGAAGATCGCATGTGTATATTTAAAAAAAAAATTATGTATTTATTGAAAGTGAATAAATAAAATATGGATACATGTCATTGTGTGACAAGCATTCAAATGATGACGTCGTTTGTAGTTTTTAGTTCATTCGATTTAATTCAGATTCATATTTAATTATACATTTTATTATTTATCGTAGGCCCGAATCGTTATCCAGATGATGATCATTATTACGGACCGAATCGGATTCCAGGGCCAGAGAAATATCCATCAGGTGGATCATACCGTCCCGATTATGGCTACAGTTATGGTTCGTATATACAATATTCATGCAATTGACTTTTTTTTTTACACATATTTCGATGGCATCAATCAATCAATAACAACATGTTGTGTATTGTATTCATTAACGTTTAAAAATTATTCTTACCAAATTGCCTTCGAAGTGTTATATTTATTGGGCTCTTAATTTCACTTAAAAAAATTGAAAAGAAATGAATTCAAACAATTGTATTATGTTGCTGCTTTTTTTCCTTTCAGATCGGCCAGATCGGCCCGATCAACCGGAACGATATCCAGCAGGAATGGGAGGGGGCTACAATCATGGCTATAATCATGATTACATGGGAATGGGTGGTGTTAGCTCTGGCAGTGTTGGTGGCTATCGACCGTATGGTATGTACAAACAATTAACACTCATCTTTGGTTCTGACTCATTATTTCGTGCGGAAAAGAGCACCAACAATAAATGAATAATCAACCGAATGCATTTAACCATAATAATTGGAATATAAATGCCAACACTAAATAAATGCAAAAGAGCACAAATAAAACGTGCTCCGAAAGACAATCGAACATCGCATGAACTTTGTTCGATATATTCGATGATGATAATAATAATAATAATAATAACAATTACCATTTTGTTATGTGGAGTAATGGCTTTTAAGCATGTCGTTGCATCAATCACGAATTCAACGTATACATTCTAGGACATATTGCGTTTTTTTTCTTATTATTTTACTCAATTCAATTCAAGCACCATACAGTGTTGCTGTTCATGATTTGATGACTTAATTTTAATATTTGCTTCTGCTTTTGTATTTTTATTGCGCTTTTTTTCTTTCATTTTCTTAACAAACAATAAAATGCCATTTTCACTTCATTGCAATTTCTAACAAACTCATAAAGATCGATATCCTGCATATCCGGATGATCGTTATCGGCCTGATGATCGATATGGTATGAGTGGTGGTGGTGGTGGTGTTGGTGTTGGTGGACGTTATCGTCCATCATCCAGATATCCACCACCTGTACGCTATCCAATTGACAATAGCATAAGTGGTGATATGGGCGGTCGTTATTATCCAGACAATCGATATCCCGATAATAATCGATATCCAGATAATCGATATCCAGACAACCGATATCCAGACAATCGGCCTGACAATCGATATCCAGAACCGGATGGACGATTTTATTCAACAACTGTAACTGGTACACGATATCCAGCGTCTGATAATCGTTTTCCAGTTGGCAATGATCGTAGTCCAATTTTCATACTTAAATATGGTAATCGTTGGACGGGTGGTGGACCCGCCGGATCAGGTAACCAAACACATCCGATTATTAATGCATTCAAGTTTTCGATTTAATATTGTTAATTTTTCATGGCCTTAAAATCATTTTGCACAAATTTAATTAAATAACGTATTATACTCATCAAAATATGACATTCAATGCTGATTGAGTTGTGATTTCAACTCAAAAATCAAGAAAAAAAAAATTAATCATCCGGTGGTTTCTATGAGATAATGAGATCAAACACACATTTTAAACGCACCAATTTGTTCTTAGGACAAATGATGAAAACGATTTTTTTTTTGTTCTTTGTTTTGAGACACAGAAAGGAAGCCTGATTTGGATAGTGTTTACAAATAATAAAAACATCGTTTATCGCATCGAAAAGGGAATTAGGGGGGAAAAGAACATTCATTCTGTTTTACATTTCATTTGGACATCTTTATTTGGTTAAAGTTCTCATCGAAAGAACCAAAAGCATTGGACGTAATACTCTTTATTGTTTGTGTGATATTTTTGGGATGAAGTTGAAAAAAGACCTTTCATTCGGTTCATAGTTTTATTATCAACGATGATGTCAATTGACATTAATGTATTGTTTATATCTGTTGTTTAGGATTCCTTTACGATGAATTGTACATTGTAAAGTATGTGTCATACTATTTTTCGTATTACGTATTCTTTTCATCGCGTGAATGTGAAAGCGATAAAGAGAATGAGGAAAAAAATTAAACACAACACAAAAAACGTATATTTCAACGAAAAGAACAAGGTTTATTGTTAAATTTTTTAGCCATTGCACACAGGATAATGCCCCCGAATGTTGTTAATAACACATTTTTGTTAGAACCTATTATTATACATATTATCCATTTCATTTCGATGTTTGTCAGTCGTTTGAATATTACTGGTTTCGAATCAGATCGCTTAGTTTCGAAGGAGAGAACACTATTTTAATTATTAGCATGTAATGCGCACATTTGATCACACCAAAAGAAAACCAGTTCTCATAAAAACTGACTATATAGTTATTTAAAGGAAAAAAAGAGCCAGCGAACAGAACAAATGAACGACAAACAGGGAGATCCGCACATGGAACGAAACGCAAAAAAAGGTTGTAATACAAATTCATCTAACATATAAATAGAACACTGGAAATTTAAAAGATGAGACACAAGAACATTTATTATGATATTCAACAACATCAGTCAATGCATAGCGAAACGACAACGAACGATGATACATAGGTTACCATGCTTGGCTGTATTATTTGAATAATTATTTAACACAATTACATACATCCAAACTCCTCGAATCTAAACTGAATGACGAACTAAAGACAAAAAAAAAGATATAAGCAAAATGAGAAATCAAAGAAAGATAAGAAACAGATTTTAAATTCAACAGCGGCAACGAAAAGTTTTGTTTTCTCTATTGAAAAATACAAAAAAATAAAAAATGGAAACGAATAACTAGTGTATGTTTGTGTGAATGAAATTGAATTGGTCGAAATGTGATGGGAAAGACAAAATCAATACACGACAAAAATGAAACGATAAAATTTAAATATTTGCCAATTCAGTCGCATTTTTTTTTCTATATTTCGATCGATGTGCTTATTTCATTCGCATTAACATCAACAACGACATACAAATGCATCGAAAATCAAGCGAACAAAATGAACGAATCGAACCAAATTTAAAGACAACTACAACAACAATAGCCGCAGCAGCAGCAACAGCAACAGCAACAGCTAATGAATAAAAAAACATATACAATTAAACGAACAGACTCAAACTTAACCGAACCTAGACGTATATACGTGTAGCAAAAGTTGACGACGAAGACGACAACGGCAACAACTCTCTTATAATATAATAGTAATGGCACCAACCAAATGTAATAAAATTCATTCATTCTGCCATGTTCAGGTATTCTCAAGGTCAAATGACTTCGTCGCTTCGGACGCGATTCTATGTATATGTGATATCTGTGTCTATACGGCTTTATGTATTACACAAAAGCGTTTTGTATATTTCAGAATTCAGAATATTGTATGTGCTTTGCTACCAAGTTTCTTCTTTTCTATTTTTTTTTGTTTTTGTTTTTTTTTTGTTTTCGTTCTGTTTTCGGTGGGTCGTTGGTTCCTTTCATTACACTACGCGGTTTCTTGCTCATTTGTGACAGACATATTTTATGCATAATATTCGTTGATATATTTAATTTTTTTTCTATAAACGACATTTGCGATTGTGTATATTATAGTTTTTAGTGTGCATTGGCATGATTCGTTTATTCTTGATCTCGTTCTTAATTGTTCATATTAATATATGTAGTTTTGTTTTTCATTGATCGGGTGTCATCTTGAATGGAAGAAAAATATTAAAAAGTTCACCACCCTATGCACATTTGTTTGGCAATATTTAAACATCGATGGCAAAGAATAACGACGACAAAAGAGATTTTGCTGTTGTTGTTGTTGTTGTTGTTCATTCACACCAAAGATACAAAGTGCGGCTGTTTAGTGAGTATAACGCAAAACAAGCACATTACTACATAGGTTTCATATAAATATACAATTCACAACCATATGTATGTGGCTGTCGGTGATTGGAGTATGTATATTGTATATAGTAATATCGTCTTTTGTATATCATGAGCGAAAAAGAAAAAAAAAATCATAAAATAAATACGAAATATACATACTACTGTAGTAACCTTTCGACACATAATATTATATTTTAATGCATTCAGCCAACCAGCCAGCCAGCCAGCCAGCCATAGCGCTTGGATATCTCGCTTCTATGCAATGCACGACAACACAGCACACAGACAAAATTTCATATTGTCTTATGTTCGTGAACATCGATGTAAATTGAGCCAAGATTCTCCTTATAACGAATGTAACAACTTGAGCAATAAGAATATTCTTAACACTCCATTAGCTAGTTAGACGTACTGTGTGGATAATG
>GL501541.1:1887143-1915902 GCA_000149185.1 Mayetiola destructor
TCTAAAGCGAAGAAAGAGATCGAAAGAGGAAAACCTAATAAATGCTTTGCATATTTTTCCAGTGAAATACAATCGAGAACCGAGATCATTGCATCTAGAAGTTTATGCATTCGCAAAAGTATTGGATTTCGATGAATATTCCTCATCGCGATCATTGGTCACGCGACCATATTTAACTCTTACGTAGACAATTTCTAATGGAAACACATTTCTGTTTTGTCATGAACTTTGCCGAGGTTTTCATATAAGAAATAATAATTATTTTTTTTTTTCAACTTTGACATTTAATTGGATTTTTGATAACTAATTGGAAACATATGAGGTTGACAAAATTCGGATTCGTTTTCAAAATAATGCGGGAATTCAGAATGTTTTTTTTTCTTGTTCTCTCTTCACATGAGCCCGCATCCGAATCGCGTTAGTTGAATTGGCATAATCGTATCAATTACCTTCATATTTATTATTTATTTACATTCATTCATTTCAATCCATTTGCATAGCTCAATTGCCTAAATTAGTAGTAGTTGTACTAGCAAATAATTCCATAACAAGTAATATTGATACTCACAATCACGTTAGCTCCAATTGTAATCCAATAAGCAATAACAGCTTGCATGCAGCTCGAGCACAAGGAAATTGAAAAATTGCACTGTAAAATTCTTTCGAATCGTTCGGCTTCGAACAACAGTTTTTGCTGTCGAATTTCGAACTGAAATATTTGTTCTTTTGACTTTTTTTGTTTTTTTTATTTTTATTTTTTATTTTTTATTTCTTTAACCACTTTTTCAGTTTTCGGTATTTGTCTTCGGTATCTTAAATCGGTTCGGTGAAACAAATTATTTTTAAATTGCACAAAATTTACTCTCTTTGACAAAATTCAGGAACAAAAACCCTAAAATAAAACTTTTGAAGTCGACGAATTTTTGTATTTTTCTTTTTTGAGTATAATTTATAAATAAATTCGTTATGATTTTGTTCTTAATTGATTAATTTGTTCGGTTGATCATGAATAAAAAAAAATGGAAGTCATCGAGTTCCGTTAAACTATGCAATTAATCAATTTTTGGTCAATAACAGAAACGGAATCACTGTATGCAAATGTTCCTTTTGTTTTTAGAAAAACATTCACTTGCAAACGTCTTTAAATTTTGAATTTGCTCTTTTTTTTTTTGCAAAAAATTCCTCAACAGATTGTTTCTAGCCAAAGATATTATGTTATATTTTGTGAGTGCTACTGAATTGAAATCGAGTTCAAACGAAAAGACAAGCAACGAACAAACCGAACCGCACAGAGTCGATGTTGAAAAAATTGTTTTATTTTGTCGTCTCTTATATTTTAATTATTTGTACGGCAAGCCAGCAGAAGAGAAAATAGGAAGAAGAAAAATCAACAAAAAGATACAAAATTGTTAAAACCGTCACTTACAAAACAAAAACAAAAAAACAAAACAAAAAAAAAGAAGAAGAAGAAGAAACAGAGAGAAAAATGAAAAACATACAGTAGATGATAGATTGGTTTATTTCGTAAAATTGTACCGCCTGCCGCTCTTCGCGCAAAATTCACAATAATAACAACATCGAATGTAGAGAAGTGAAAAGAAAAAAATACTCAACACACTGAACTCAATAAGAGAACTAAACACTGTCTTATTGTGTATACAATGAACAACCTATATAGAGACTGGCGTAAAAGGAGCGCACTGTCCATTTTGCCGTCTGAAAACGCAAACTTTGTGTGTGAAACTGTGAACATATATCGCTTTTTGTGTTTTGTGTTTGTGTTTTGTTTTATTTTTTCCTTTTTTTTTTTTTATTTCGTATTCAATGTGCGAGCGTCTTCTGCCGTCTGTTTCATATGATTTCTTCTTTTGATTTTCATATATGGCAAATGGCCGATGCTGTCAGTCGTTTTAGCTTCGTTTCATTGGAATAATTTGGATAGTTTATTTTTTTTTTTTTCTTGTGTACTACGGGTATGAATGCTTTGAGCCTCAATCACGTTTCACAGTTTATGTGTCTGATCCTTCATCGTCATCGTCATCGTTATCGTCATCATCATAAATGAAACGAAACACAAAATGTGGATAATCACTGTGATTCGGTAACCGAATCTTATTTAATTCACCCACGGATGATTCTCATACCCACCCTGACCGAAATTGAACTTTGGATCCATCTATCCAATTATATTTTTGTTTTCTCCTTCAATATAAAATAACGTACGCTCAAATATACACTTTCTATTCTAAATTGTAATTCATATCGGCTACAAAACCATAACGTTTATTTTTCAAATGTGTCATTGACATCGGATGCAACGACATAAAATTTTATATTATATTGCATGTAATATTATAGGATCGCATCGACTTACCGCAAGTCATCTTAAGCTAGAAATTTATTTGCCAAATTCACTTTAAGTTGTTAAAAAAAATGAAAAATCATAACTATTATTTTTGTAGACGCGGCCGCAGTTGCAGTCGTTAGTTATTTATATATATACTGTGAAATTCACTTATTTTAACATTGCCACAAAACACATACAATAATAATAATAATAATATCGTGAGCACTGCCAATGACGCGAACGGCATACAACTATATGCTGAAGCAATGAAAAAAATCACACGCGGAATTAATGAATGCGAACGAAGAGCAACAACAACAACAACAAAAACTGGCAACGCCGAAATTATTTAAAACAAAAAATATATCCGAAGTTGTTGTGTTTTGTAATAAAAGAATCAGAAAGGTTGAAATACCAAATTGGCTAGAAAAAGCAACATGTACCATCAGGCGACGACGCAGTTGTACACTGTTAATGGTTTCATTGTTTTGTTCGCTATTTTTTTTTTCGTCTTCCATTTTCATTTATTAATTCTTTCGGTCTTGTTCAGTGTTTGCGCTAGCCGGTTTTTATCATGAAATGTTAAAGCACACGATCGAAAACGGAAAGTCCAAGATCGATTGCAATGTTTTTCTGTTCGCTGTTTTCACCGTTGAATATTCGAGAACGAAAGTCGTTCGAATTTTATAAATGAAATCGAATATCCGAATGATCTTTTTTGTTCTCTTCTCCTGGTTCTTTTGCTTATTATTTTTCTTCTTTTGATTCTCTTGATGTTTAACTTATTTTCCGATTTTGTTTTCAAGCGCCAATCATTTAGTCGATTTTTATATTCTTTGATTGTAACATGTTCTTTCTGTGTTGCTATTCATTCCTTTCCATTTTCTGTGGGCATGTTGAAATGGTCTAATTAGCCATTAATCGCACACTTGCAGTACGGTTCGTCTCATTTGTCACAGTTAAGCTTTCGATATACATTTATGAACGATATCCGTTCGATATACATTTGCCATGACCGATTAGACGATTAACGACCAATGTGATAGAAAATTAGACAGAAATGATAGTGCACAATGTTGTGTTGTTTATCGATGCAAAGAAAAAAGAGAGAATATTTCTTCCGTCGCATCTTCCTTCTTTCATCCGGTTCCCTTCGTCTAGGTCTCTCTAAATAGAATTCGATTAATTTCTCTATTTGCGATGTGACCGCAAATGATGATGATCATTCCCCTAAACAGAATCTTCAATCATTCTTTTGCGTAAACCACCCCTTTGAATATCCCATTTTTCACCATTGTGATAAATACATATAAATGTATCATTCGAATTAATAGTAACATTTTCAACGTAGAATTGTAAATAATAAACGAATACCATTCAAAATGACACAAATCAAATTTAAGCATGAAATTGTTTTATCTATTTTAGACGCTTCTAACAATGTTGCGACGCGAAATGTATTTATTTTTTTTATTTGTTGTCTTTTTATTTTCCGCTGAATTATTTTTGTGTCTTTGTATTTGGTTTTCGTCAATGTTTTGTTTTTTTCTTTCTTCTATCTTCTTCTTCTTCTCTTCATTATTGCCATTGCTGCCGCTTCTTATTCTTTTTTATCACTTGTTTGTTTGCTTGCTTGGTTTCTTTGTTGTGGCTGTGCGTTTAGGATACACCGTCCAAATAATAATACAATCCGATACCAATTGGTTACTATGGCAAATATAATTCGTCAGCTTTTGCGTTGATGCCAAGTATATGAAATGACGTGTTTTTTTAATACCATTTTTTTTAGCTTAGCACATCTCCCTTTTCATCCCATTTCAATTCTATTTCTTACCTTATTTGTCTTCCGTTTTGTCTAATTTGCTGGCTGGGGCTGAATAAAAAAGACTTTGTTTTCTTTTCAACAAATTTTGGTTAGCAGGCATTCAACCTGATAGGTTAACTGCGTATATGTGCTCATTGGCACTGTGATTTCCATTTATGTGAATACACATTTAAATATTTGTTTATTGTTAACACGTGGCTCAAATCAATTCCCATCTTATGCCAAATCTAATCAAACAAAAATTCGAAACAAAATTATATAGAAACACCAATTCATTCAAATCTGTTCGAAAAAGACAGACGACAAATAAATGAAGATGAACTTTTCTGCAATTCATAATGTACAACAATAATAACATTTGCCAATTTCATTTCGTGTGCAATTGTTTAACGGTTAATTTATGCAATTAATATCGATTACATACAACTGTGCACGTTTTAGTCATTGAATATGTCTCGAACCAGCCACGACTATAAAACCACAAACACTTAAATTGTATGTTTTTCATTTTGTTCATTTGTTTGCTTCTCATTTATACATTTAAACATTTAGTTTTTTTCTTTTTCAATTCGATAATTTTCTCGTTATGTTTCATTCTGTCTCTTACTCACTTCATTTAAATTTGTTGTTTTAGTTTCATAAAATGTTGTGTATTTTGGGTCTCCTTCTCACATTTGGTTAGGTCGTACCGCGTGCCATATGTGTCTGTGTGTGTGTGTGTGTGTGAGCATGTTTTCGGCATTGTATACATATTTAGTGTGTGGTTCATAACCTTGTCATGATTATTTCTTTGCTTTTGTTTTCTTTTATGATATCTGTTCATTTCGATTCCATTTCACATTGTTTATTTCTACATATTCGGTCTACGAATCATAAATGCTCTTGACTTACAAGCTATGTTGATATAAATTTTACGTATCGCTTCAAAAGTCATTGACATAAATACAAGACAACTGAATTTTAATATCATGTACTGTATTTTTTTTTTTTTTGTTTAAACGAGCATACATATATGATATATCCTACGTCAAACCATACATCGTACCATATCTGCATATTATTCACCTACTACTATCAACACACTCATCTAAAATGAGATAAAGAGAATTTTGTGAATCGATACGAATTTGCGTACGGAACAATTAATCCCATACTATAATATCCAACCAAAATGGTGGAACACAATGTGGAATCAACAAAGGAAAAAAACTGAATAAATAAAAATGTATTTTATTTAAAATAAAAACAAACCACTGAACCGGCTACAGGAGTTCAGGCCATTTTAAGCCTATTTTTATTGCAATTTAATTTGCATTCACATTTACGCATTGCCATGTCAACATCGATATAATATATATTATTCAATCGTTTCGTTTTGTTTAATTTATTGGCAACGAATTTTAGGAGGATATGATCGTTATGGAACATCAATGTATGATCGTGGATCATCGGTTTATAATCGTTTTAGTGGACGAGACCCAGTAAGTAAAAAATACAATAATTGGCGATTGGCCATTGGCTTTAATAATAATTAAAAACGCTTCATTGTATTGTCCATTTTTTCTTTTTCTTTTTTTTGTTACTCAAGTATTTTTATGAACGTGCTCGTCCCGGTGCCGCTTTTCCACCATACGAAATCTCTTATCGTCCTGATCGTCCCGATCGCCCTGAACGTCCTGATCGTCCTTTTACCGGCATGGGTTATGACAATTCGATGAATGTAAATGGTGATGGTTTGGGCGGTTTAGGTCCACCACGGCCAATTTCACGTTGCGATGATGAAAATACATTTAAACAAATTGGATCACGGCAACGTGTACGACGTCAATATGTTAGACGAATTGTACCGGCTGCATCTTTATTGCATTGTCAACGTGAATGTATCGATGCAAAAGATTTTGTTTGTCGTAGTTTTAACTATCGTGATACAACAATATTATATGACAGCGATTCGTTGCCAGCCAGTGGTAATGCTGGCCGTGAACGTGAACGAGAACGAGAAGTGACTAACTGTGAATTAAGCGATCGTGACACTAGAGAATTAGATTTACACAATCCAACAATGTTTGATACAAGTAGCTTTGATTATTATGAACGTAGCAATGCCAGAAGTGGTTCAGACGCCGATTGTCTTGATGGTACGTACATTATATATATATATACAGTATACAGTAATTTATGCGCAATGAATATTGTTGCTGAATATCAAATGCATTCTATTGTTCAAATATTGATATTGACATTTCGTGTGCCTTTTTTTCTTTTCTTGTTTGATTCAATATTGCACATCGATTTTAGTTTCACAAACATGCAATGAAGACGGTATGGAGTTCACATTACGAACACCAGAAGGCTTTTATGGACGCATCTATACATATGGCTTTTATGATCGGTAACAAAAGAAAAAAGAAAAGAAAAAAATACTTTGCAAATGAATATAACAGAAATTTTAAAAAGATTCAAACAAATATTTACGAAATTCATTTTCGATTTTTCCAATGCTATAAACGATTTCTAGATGTTTCTTCCGTGGAAGTGGCGGCACAGTTAACGTACTTCGTATTAGTGGAACACAAGGTTATCCAGAATGCGGTACCCAACGCGTAAGTAATGCTTTTTATTTTTTTTCTTCTGTGTTTTTTTTTTGTTTGTTTTTTCCTTCATTTTCATTTTGAAGTGCATTTAATTTCGATTAAGCGGTAAATCCCATGGCTGAATAATATTTTTCATTTCTTTCATTTATTTTCTTTGTCAATTTCCCCACTCTTTCGCTGCCCATTGAATATCCGATAGTACGGCGATACAATGACTAATATTGTCGTTGTGCAATTTGCTGATAATGTTCAAACGAGCCGCGATAAACGATTCAATTTAACTTGCATTTTCCGTGGTCCAGGCGAAGCGGTTGTTACATCTGGCTATATTGGGGCTGGGTAAGAATGTCATTGCTATTTCATTTTTTATCTGCTAAATCAAAACAGAGTGAACAAAATATGAGAAAACAAGACTTAATTTAAACTAGTTTGCACCGTCGACCTTACAATGTTTGAATGTCACATTAGGGAAGATTTGAGAGCACCTGAATAAATGGTTTTGACTAATAATTCACGATTCGATATTGTTTAACAGACCAACTGAAATGACGATCATTTCGATAATATCAATTTCATTTCAATGATGTCAAAAAGTTCTAATTCATAGGCGCATCTATTAAATAGTAGACAAAATGGACAAATCCGCGATGACTTTATTACACTGGCGATCCTACAATGTTATCTCAAATAATTCCATGAAATCGAAGACATATCCAAATCAATCGAAATAACTCAAATCAAAGATTTTTCCTTTCGAAGTAGTTTACCTCTGATGAAAATTAAAATAACGAAAAGTGCTCTCAAATCAACTACACACCCATTCCATACTAGTAAATAACGAGACGACAACTGACATTATGCGACAATCATTTCATAAATCTAAAATAAAGAGAAAACAAAAAAAAACTTGAAATCGATGTTGCCATTAGAATGGATGTGTTTGATGCACACCAAATTTGTTCGATTTTTTTTTAATAGATATTATTATTATTATTATTGTTTTTATTGACATGAATTTGTGTGTGTGTGTGTGTGTGTGTATTTGATTGTCATCTGTTTGCATTCGATTGTTTCTGTAGTTTTCGAGTTGCTTGTATTTTTTCCAGTAAACAGTAATGATTTTTATACGTGCAAAAATTCGTAGTTGAAGATTAGCTGGGTTTTTCATTTAATTTTTCGTCATTCATGGATGTGTAACTGACCTAGTTTAATTATTCATTGTGTATTCGTAGATATGGTTCTGTGTGTTTATTTACACTGATGTGCATACAAAGCGTTTCAGTATTTCAGTATTTCTTTTATTTTCTGTTCTTCTTCTTCTTCTTCTTCTTTTTTTGTCTTTTCATTTTCTTTCGGTCGTTGAGCACTGAAATCGACTTTACTTTTCACTGTGTTGTTTCATGTGTACAGTAATATTGCAGCAGATAGATGGCAATCCTTTGTGCCTATTTTTTTGTTTGACTCGATTTGATAATGAAAAAAAAAAAAATATTATGAATTATGACTGAATCTGGCTCGTTAGACAGCTCATACCGCTTATAAAAACCACATATATATTGGCATCGAATCCATAAATTAAAATCATTTGTTTTTGACAGACATTCTTAAAATTGACTCAGATTCATTTCTTTGCCGACGGTTGATTGTAAAATTGGTTCAATGTTAAACATTCAATACAATTTTTCCATTGAAAATGACAAAACAAAAATGTACGAAACGTTTCTCATTTCTCATACGATTTTATTGCATTCTTTTTTTCTCTCCTGAAATATTTAGCAAACGACGGCCTATGCGGCGTATGCATATTTTGTATGAATTTGCTACAGTTCTTCCCATCTACCCGATATGTTAATATTGCTGAAACCATACAATTTTTTTCTGAATGAAAATTTCGTCAAACAATATATTTATACCGAATTCGAGCCAAACAATTCCATTCCATTCGATTCAATTCAATTCAATTTCGATATTAATAATTTTTTGTTTCCTATTGTTGTTGCCGTTTTTTGGTCGTTTTATTGCCACATTTTCTTCGAAACAAACAGCGATATGATGAATGTCATTATATTTAATAAAAAGGCTTCTATGATATTTATTTTTATCCCGTTTGAAATTCCGATGATTGAAAATATGTAATCGGTCATGAAGCCCTTTCACTTTTCATCAATCAATTTGTATGTGAATTTCTTCACGATATGCTCTCACTTTTTCAAAATTCGAATTTCAATCACAGCCAAATATAATAAACTGACGATTGAAAAGGTAAATCATATTTCAAGTTCTCATTGTTCTTTAATTGTTTTTTTTCTTTCTTTTGTGTTACTTACAGTAAAGTCTCTATAAAAAGACCACTCTTTAAAATGACAATTTCTCATTTGTGAACGAATAAGCCAGCAATCAAAGTGGTCTTTTTAAAGGAACTATACTGTATATTCGTTCGTTCGACGTATTCAACCTTAAACCAAAAATGGATTACAATTGAAATTCGTAACCAAATCAATTCGCTATTTTCGACAATTTTACATACGCACACATAATACACACAAGAAATACAACACACAACATTTCGTTCGTTCTTATTTGATGAGAATACGTAAAGACCATCATGAAAATTAACTCATTCAATTCCAGCAATCAGAAGGCATATATGAAATCGGGTAACATTGTTAGCAATTCATACACAAAAACAGAAATTGCCCTTCGATGTCATTTTTTTTTTAATTTCTCCATTTTCGAATTGGCTTTTTTTTTTTGTTCATTTTACTTTAATTGGGTAGAAAATCTTCTTTTCTCTTAACTGTTCGATTTTTAAAGTCCTAATGAAGACGGACCCGTAATCGTATCGCTTTATTTTTTGACGTAGAAACCCAATAGAGACAGAAAACTGATAACAAAACTAATCAATTTAGAGCACTTTCTTCGATTTTGTTCTGTTTTTTTTCTCCCCCGATTCAGCTAATTTCGTAGAAATTACTAACCATTATCATTGACCATGAAATGAATTATCCTTTAAAAATAATCATTTCGAAATTGGGCTGTGCCATTGAGTTTATCGTTATCTGAAATTGTTTGGTAACGATAAAACCTCTAAACGGCAATTGAAACGAACAAACCGAAATCAAATGACTGAAAAAAGTTCATTTCGAATGATGACACAATGTTGACACATTGATAACAACTCAATATAGGGCAATGTGTACAACAGATTTCTGTTTTAAAGGGTAATCAATGAATTTCGCGCAATCTTCTCAATTAGCTTTAATGATATTGACAGATCTGGAAGTCCGATACCAATTGAATATTTGCCAGCCGAAAATACATTGAGCTCTAAAGTGCGACTTATGATTTTGTATCAAAATCGTCCAACTACAACGATTGCAGTCGGTGATCCATTAACATTACGCATTGAAGCCCAAGATGGTTACAATCAATTAACAGATATATTTGCAACAAATGTTATGGCACGTGATCCATATTCAGGACGAAGTATACAATTGATCGATCGCTATGGGTGAGTTTAATTTTCCAATTTTGTATGGATTGTTTAAAAAAAAATGAAAAAAAAAAAAAAAAATTCAATTAATTTCAGTTGCCCGGTGGATCCGTTTGTATTCCCCGAATTGGATAAACTACGAAGTGGTGATTCTTTAGAAGCCCGATTTAATGCATTCAAAATACCCGAATCGAATTTCTTAGTATTTGAAGCAACAGTTCGTACATGCCGGGAAGGTTGTCAGCCGGCATATTGTACGGGTGCATCAGGTCGAAATGAGCCATCGTTTGGACGAAAACGTCGTTCACTCAATGAAACCGATAATGATATGGATTCATCGGAAAGCCGAATCAATGGCACATTCATTGTCAACGAGTCTAAAAGAAATGGTACCGATGATGATGATGATGATGCTGATGATGACGATGGTTCCATTGATTTTCCAGAACAAGTGCGTGAAATGATTGAAGTATATGAATCACGTGAAGAAATTGAAAATGAATCGGTTCCCAGAAAATTGATTGCACCAACAGAAACATTATGCATATCACATTCTGAATATCATGGATTAGTTGCTGCTGTTGTGCTTTTAATGTTACTTTTGTTTAGTATAACATTGGCAGCAGGTCTTGCTTATCGACGTTATTGGGCGGCAATGTTAAAGAATCGTTCATTTGATAGTTCTTCACCGGTGCATTCGTTCATTCCGTCGGCTTTGCATCAGAATTTAAATATTTCGAGCAGCCAATTTAATGCATCTTCACGACATACTGCATCGGGGCTTGGTAGTACTGGTGGACATTCAACCGGCATTCGCCCAAGTCTATCATTATTGAATGGTACACTTCAAAAAACATTTGCCACTGGGTTCGTATTTAATGCAAAATTCATTTTATTGGATTTCATGTGATTTTTTAAGGGAATTCTTTTTTTTTTCTTCTTCTTTTAATTTACAGAAATTTAGCACGCATCATCAAAAACGAAAACAATCCAACTGAATTTGATGATCCAAGCGAACCAATATACACCGATCCATCGATGTTTGAACGTTCCAGGTGTGTATTTCATTGAACAGTATTTGCTAAAATAATTTGAACACACATTGAAATAAATTATTATTATTATTATTATTATTATTATTTTGAAAAATAAAAAAAACCTTTGGAACATTTTGCAATCAACAAATTTATTCACATAATCAAATCAATTTCGTTCACAGAGTTAGAGTTTAACGCACGCTCATTGTGTTTTCAGATCGATGAACAGCATTTCCATTGATCAACCCTAAACCCAAACTGACAACAGGCAACAAAAACAACAACAACAACAACAACAACAAGACCAAAAAATAAAATAAATATAAAATATCAAAATACAGCAAGAAACACCAAATTTCATTTCGTATTAACCGAACATTTTTATGTATTTGCCTTATTAGTATATTATTTGAATATTGAAGATATTTAAGAATATGATTTCAATTGCATGAATTGAAAGCATAATAATATTTGAAATTCGCAATTTAGTTTTAAGATGATTTTTCCTTTTGTAGCATTACAAAATTAAACCAAAAACGGAGGGCGGAATTCAAAGAATAGAAGAAAAAATGTGAAGAAAAATCGCAACAAAAATGAGACGTGAATTGCAATTCAATAGAAAATTTCTAAGAATCGTTGCTTGAAAGAAGGTTCAAAAGAAGTTATTCCTGCACAAATATATACAAATACACACACACACACACACATATCCGTACAGTCTCCCCCGGCAACCAAATAATTGAACAAAATGAAAGAAAAACATTAATCATATTCTCATTCAACTGATAGACATAACGTCTCACTGACATTTTCGCAGAAAGCGCGAATACAACATTCTTCTGCCTTTGCAACCATCTTCAATTTCCTTTTTCTCTCACCCACTTTATTTCAACAAATAATAATAACGAGCTCATGGGTTTTTTTTATGTTTTTACTTGTTGTGATGTTGGCAGTATGCTTAGCGATTTTGGTCCATGGACTGAAATATGCTGACAGCAAATGACATCAACTTTTCTTCTTCTGTGTGTGTGTGTGTGGTTTTCTGTTACTTTTTCAAATCGTTTTTCTTTATTTTAATGTCTGCTTTATTTTCCTCTACCAATTTATGATGATACACATAGCGCGCATCATTCCGAATAAACAGATTCTCTCACATTTTAATGACAAAACTGTTCAGATTGCATATGCAAGTTTAAGCATTTTCAAATCAAAAAAGAAGAATTCACGAAGCTAAATGAGAAAAAATATAGATTCCCACATTTTCCATCTATTTAAGAATTCAATCACCCTTATTATTATTCAGCGATTGAAATTGAATACTTTTTTTTCTCCAGCCAACGCTCGAAATTCGATAACAAGTTTTTTTTGTTCGCTAAACACGATTTTCAAAAATACATCCAAAGCTCTTTCTCTAATCGAAAAGAAAAAAAAATCAACCAAAATCAACAACAGATTTTTTTTTCTCTCCATATTTTTAGGCAGCACCTTTCTATCGATAGATGTTAAGCATTTAATTTGAATAGCAGTAATCAGCAAACTTATTATTTAATCTCACAAACAATGAAACAAAAAAAAAAAAATTTATGAAACGAAACACCTCATTGAATTCGAATGTATTCAAATCATATTAAAATGATATAAAACAAAATATTATTCCCCAGATTACAATTTTTCAGAGTTCTCTTTATCCGAATGCCCATTGCATTATTATTTAGCTTTAACTATAATATCAATACATATAATATATATAAACATGAAGTTTAATTTTATAATAATTGTCCTAAAATATTTGTTTCTTTTTTTTCTCCGTAACTTATTAAAACGAAATTTGCAGCAAAGAAAAAAAAAACACATAAAAGTCTTGGTTGATTTTCGAATCGTGGTTCATTTCTAAACATTTGTTTTTCATTATCATTATCGTAGCTTTCGATGGCAATTCTAATTCTATCTGCAATAATAACAATGATATAAGAACGTGATATTTGTACAAGTTCCTTGGCCATGATTAGAAGGTGAGTTGTTCGTTGTTCACTGTTCGCTATTCGCTGTTCATTGTTCATTTGTTATTCAATCAAATCACAGATTAGCTCGTATTTATTCATGATGCACTATTTGAATGAATGACTGCATTAATATTTATTGTTTGGAAACAAAAATTTTTTTACAACTTGTAAACAATAATCATCTATATATAAATGGACATTCGGTCGAAATTGGCCCATTTCAAATGTTGAACAGTCAGAGAGCTTTACAACTCAAATTTACTAAGAAAAACGAGGTTTTTTGTTTCGATAGAAAATGGTGTCGATCAATCGATCCGAATTTATTTTTATTTCAATTTTCATAAATTTATTATTTGTTTGTGGTTTCATTAATTGTGCTAGTCTTGGATCTTCACAAGTTCAATTTTTGGGAGTGAGTAAATCGTTAAAATTATTTCTTATTCAATGGTTTCTTTTCTTTTTTCGTGCATATAGAATTTTGGGCAAAAAATTGATTAAAATATTTTTTCATATCAATTTTTTATTGTTTTTTTTTTCATTTTTTTTCAAATCAGAAATGTGGTGGGAATACGTATTTTGATCCCGTTTTGGAAATATGCCGACCATTTTCGGGAGGTGGTCGAGTTCTTTATATTGAACATGTGAGTAGTTAAATATAACTCTTTTTTTTTGTTTTTTGGTTTTTATAAACCTAAGAATATTGAATATTTTTTTTTTTCATTGTTAGAATACAACATGCAATGATAGTTTCGTTGGAGCAAAGGCTTATCCAGACACCGACAAATTCTATTATGTTTGCCAAAATGATTCGGTTGTTATTGTTGAATGTACTGGAACATTAGTAAGTTTCATAATGTTATTTTTGCTAAATATGGCTTTCGATTCCAATGATTTGATGAGTTTGGTTTTTCGGTTAGCGTTTTAATTCAGATTCAAAGCAATGCGAAAAAAGCCCATGCGACACTCTGCAATTGCCAGAATGTAAAATGTCTGGTATGTCAAAAATAAGTTATTATGTATCAATTTATTTAAATTTAGATTCATTTGAATATTGTTTGATTGACAGGAAATTTTGTGGTACCAGATATAAGTTTTTCTTGCTGTTATACATGCCAAGAGGATAATGATAAATTGGTGGCTCGTATACATGCATGTTCAGCTTATTCAACAACGCGCAATAAATGTATAAGATCTTGCAAACCTGCAACTACCGAGGTTAGTGAACTGTTATCAACATTTTCGATGAATTTTTTTTTTGAATTGCATTCTTTGTTTGTGTGTGTGTGTGTGATTGTTTGTGAAAGGTTCAAAACGGAAATCCGAATGATACATCAACTGATTCTGTGGATTGCTATCCACCGTGCTCAAAACCTGGCCAATTTCGGTGAGTTCGAAATTTGACACTTGTTTTTGCTGCAATATTTTAATTAGTCATTCGATATTTTCAGAACGCCAAACAATTGTTCAATGTATTACACGTGCAGCGCTAAAACAAATGGACGTTTCTATCAGACACGATTCATGTGCCCAGCTGGTTTTGCATATGACATTACAACTGAGAAATGTGAACCAGCTGACCGAGTTAATTGTAAACAAATGTCAGTTGGCGAACTGCTGAATTTGTATGAATTTTATAAGGAAGAACGCGAACGAAAACATTGCAATGGAAACAATGCGAACAACAATTCAAATATTCAAGTACAGGTTGAAGGGCGGCAGGAACCTAAGCTACAGGCTCCGTTGGTTACATTTCCTGTGAAAAATGGTAATGCATATTTGTTTGATGTTTATACATTGAAGAGCTTTTGAATTGAAAAAAAAACGGAACAATTAATTTCACATATTTACAGAACAAAGTACAGAAAGCACAACAAAATGGCCTGAGCAACCAAAAACCGATGTCAATTCTAATTTGAGCACAACAGCGGCTCAAGATCAAATACCAACGGTTGAAGTTAGTTCAAAACTGAGTATAATCAACAATTCAACAGATGAACCTCCCCAAGCTGAAAGTCAATTAAAGGTTGGAGCAGAAGGTGCAACGGTTCCACCATCATCGACAACCTATACGCCTGAACTTGCAAGTACACTGGATACAACAACAGCAACCACAAATGTCAGTTTAAATCTAGATTATAAAATAGATGATAGAAGTGAACGGTCAACCGTAGTCTCAACCACCCAAAGAGATGTGAGTGCGACATTAATACCAATGATGGCTTCAACACAACAAACCACAATAAATCCAAATGTATTCACGACACAACAAAACATGAATTCATTCGATGAAAGCAATCCAATCACTAACACAAATGAAAATTCATCGGAAGGAAGTACCAAAATAAATTGGATCAATGATTCTATATTAGGCTTAGTCGATCCGAGCACTTTACCAACTGGTGACCCAATATTGGCCACAGGAATTCCATACACTTTACTATCCGATGAACCAGTATTGGGTTCGGCAAATCCAGACAGTTCATCATATGATGAGCCTATTGAAATTCCAACAACGCAAAGTGAAATCACAACAATTGATAGTCCAACGGGGAATTCATTTGAGAGTTTGAAAAATGATGCAGAATCTCCAAACATATCTGCAATGACAACGGAAATGATTCAAAACAATGTTCCAGAAGTTTCAACTGCGAATCCACCAACCAAAGAGGTAAATGCAACGGAACAACCAAATGGAGTACAAAGTACAGATGTTCCAAATGATTCATCTCCTCTTGAAATGACTACGATACCGATTCTGTTAACTTCTTTGCAACCAGTTGTTGATGTAAGTCCCGAAACTATACCGATTGATACCGAAATCACTGAACAATCTGAAATCATGGCAGCGACAACATTGTCAAGTATTTTGATGAATCCACAGGCTGAAAGTCAATTAAAGGTTGGGACAGAAAGTGCTGCGGTTCCAACATCATCGACAACCTATTCGACTGAACAAGACAGGACACTGGATACAACGCCAACGAACACAAATCTCAATTCAATGCCAACGGAAGGAACAACAACGGTTGAAGTTACTTCAAAACCGAGTATAGTCAACAATTCAACAGATGAATCTCCTCAATCAAACACTCCAGAAGCTGAAGGTCCGTTAAAGATTGAACCTTCAGTATCCGATGGATCATTATTGGGCTCAGCAAATCCAGACAGTTCATCATATGATGAGCCTATTGAAATTTCAACGACACAAAGTGAAACCGCAACAGTAAATAGTTCAACGGTTGAATCGATAACGCTTGCAAACACCTTGAATTCATCCGAGAGTTTGAAAAATGATGCAGAATCCCCAAACATATCAAGCACAACTGATATGCCAATTAGTCCAACAGACAAAAATGAACAGCCTATTTCGTCATCAACAGCCTCGCCTATCGAATCAATCAACACAATTTCCAGCATTGCCGCTCAAAATCAAAGTACTGCTTCAATACCTTTATTGGGTGCAACGACAACGGAAATGATTCAAAATAATGTTCCAGAAGTTTCAACTGCGAATCCACCAACCAATGAGGTAAATGCAACGGAACAACCAAATGGAGTGCAAAATACAGATGTTCCAACTGATTCATCTCCTCTTGAAAGGACTACGATACCGATTCTGTTAACTTCTTTGCAACCAGTTGTTGGTATAAGCCCCGAAACTATACCGATTGATACCGAAATCACTGAACAATCTGAAATCATGTCCGTGACTACATTGTCAAATATTTTGATGGATACAACGACAACATCTCAACCTCAATTATCATCAGCACTGCAAACCTTACCATCAAATAGTACAGAATATCCATCGAGGATAGAGAAGGGAAATCACACAGAAAAGGTTGACACCGAAGATTTTGATGCGTGTATCAACGAAACTAGTAAAGTTCATGAAGTAAATTTGCATTTTAAACGGCATACGAAAGTCATTTTAGAATTCGAACCGGAGACAGATGTGAACCATTAACTATTGTTTGAAATTATAATTTCAACAGAAACATTAAATAATTGAACCAAATTAAAAGAAAATTTCTTGCACAGTCTTATGATTTTCTCATCAAAATGAAATCGATGAAAAAGCCTGAAATTAGATTAAACTTCTTTGCAACCAGTTGTTGATGTAAGTCCCGAAACTATACCGATTGATACCGAAATCACTGAACAATCTGAAATCATGGCAGCGACAACATTGTCAAGTATTTTGATGAATCCACAGGCTGAAAGTCAATTAAAGGTTGGGACAGAAAGTGCTGCGGTTCCAACATCATCGACAACCTATTCGACTGAACAAGACAGGACACTGGATACAACGCCAACGAACACAAATCTCAATTCAATGCCAACGGAAGGAACAACAACGGTTGAAGTTACTTCAAAACCGAGTATAGTCAACAATTCAACAGATGAATCTCCTCAATCAAACACTCCAGAAGCTGAAGGTCCGTTAAAGATTGAACCTTCAGTATCCGATGGATCATTATTGGGCTCAGCAAATCCAGACAGTTCATCATATGATGAGCCTATTGAAATTTCAACGACACAAAGTGAAACCGCAACAGTAAATAGTTCAACGGTTGAATCGATAACGCTTGCAAACACCTTGAATTCATCCGAGAGTTTGAAAAATGATGCAGAATCCCCAAACATATCAAGCACAACTGATATGCCAATTAGTCCAACAGACAAAAATGAACAGCCTATTTCGTCATCAACAGCCTCGCCTATCGAATCAATCAACACAATTTCCAGCATTGCCGCTCAAAATCAAAGTACTGCTTCAATACCTTTATTGGGTGCAACGACAACGGAAATGATTCAAAATAATGTTCCAGAAGTTTCAACTGCGAATCCACCAACCAATGAGGTAAATGCAACGGAACAACCAAATGGAGTGCAAAATACAGATGTTCCAACTGATTCATCTCCTCTTGAAAGGACTACGATACCGATTCTGTTAACTTCTTTGCAACCAGTTGTTGGTATAAGCCCCGAAACTATACCGATTGATACCGAAATCACTGAACAATCTGAAATCATGTCCGTGACTACATTGTCAAATATTTTGATGGATACAACGACAACATCTCAACCTCAATTATCATCAGCACTGCAAACCTTACCATCAAATAGTACAGAATATCCATCGAGGATAGAGAAGGGAAATCACACAGAAAAGGTTGACACCGAAGATTTTGATGCGTGTATCAACGAAACTAGTAAAGTTCATGAAGTAAATTTGCATTTTAAACGGCATACGAAAGTCATTTTAGAATTCGAACCGGAGACAGATGTGAACCATTAACTATTGTTTGAAATTATAATTTCAACAGAAACATTAAATAATTGAACCAAATTAAAAGAAAATTTCTTACACAGTCTTATGATTTTCTCATCAAAATGAAATCGATGAAAAAGCCTGAAATTAGATTAAAACTCATTCATTTAAAAAATAAAATAATTGATTATTTGTATCTTTTGGATCGTAAATAAAACTTCAATTCGAGAAAAAACGCTTTCATTTGAAGTTCTATTATTTTGTTCGGATAATTTCACAATAAAAAAAAATACAAACAGATGGCGTTATGGGTTATTGTTTACGATGACATGAGCTGTCAATTGTTAAACGTTTTCCGTAGCAAGTGTGTTTGGAAAACATTCGAAAAATTCTTTCAAATATTTGTTTAGCAAAAATTCTCAGAGTAAAATGGGCGAAAAACAGGCGATGTATGTAAATTTTGGTGATATTGTGATTGTAAAAATGGATTTTCTGACACATTTTTTCTCTTATTTCAGTCTGGTATGTGGAAATGTTCAAGGCAAATTCAAATTCCTTTTTCGTAAGGCCGAATTTTTAGCGGAAAAAGCCGGACCATTCGATATGCTTCTTTGTGTCGGTGATTTCTTTGGTTCGGATGACAAAAGTTTCGAGCCCTATAGAACTGGTAAACTGAAGGGTAAGCAAATAAATTGAATAATTTTTCAATTATTTCGACGAATTTTTGATTGTTTTTTTTCTGTGATCAGTAAATATACCGACTTATATTCTGGGTCCAACCAAAAAGGAGCAAGCATCATTTTACGAGAATATAAACGAAGGAGAAATTTGCCCAAATGTGACCTATCTCGGACGCAGAGGTCTTTATACATTGTCATCTGGTTTGAAAATAGCTTATGTGAGCGGAATTGAAGTGCCTGACAGTGATGCTACATCGATTTGGAGCTTTAATGCAGACGATGTAAAAACAGTGGCAAACGCTTGTCTCAGTAGTAATGCATCAACTGGAGAGTATCGTGGCATTGATATTTTGATGACGTCCCAATGGCCACATGGTGTCCGACAAAATGAGCCAAACACTTCAAAACTTATTTCGTGGCTGTCAACGGAAATTAAACCACGCTATCATTTTTGTGGACTAAATGATGATAGCTTTGAACCACCAATGTTTCGGTAAATAAATCATTTGATTTACGATTCAATTTTCCACTATAATTTTCAATTGTTTGTCTCGTTCCAGAAATGTTGCTCGGCCAAACAGTCAATTCGAGCTAGCGACAAGATTCATTGCATTGGCCAATTTGAAAAATGAAGAAAAGAAAAAATTCGTGTATGCATTAAAATTGACACCAAATGATAAAATGCGTTTGACTGATCTAATTGAAAAAACAACAACTGAAATTCCATGCCCATATGATAATCTTCAGTTGCCAATTCAATCGGCGGTCGGCACAGCTAAAGATAATCAATATTTTTATGATTTTAATCAGTCTGATGAAAATAATCGCCGAAAACGAGGCAGAAACGATGGCGGTCAGCGAACAAAACAAGCTCGATTCCAGAATATCGATCAAGGTACGTTCAACATTACACTGAATATCTAATATTATTTTTGTTTGACGCGTCTATTTTGGCCTGTTCAAATTATACAGAGAAATGCTGGTTCTGTTTGTCATCACCGTCGGTTGAAAAACATTTGGTTATATCAATTGGTGAAAGTTTTTATTTGGCTTTGGCAAAGGGGCCACTCAATCGGTATCACATACTCATTCTGTGTGTGACACACATACGAAATGGATCACTGCTCGCTGAAAACGATTGGAACGAATTGGAAAAATTCAAAATTGCACTCAAAAAATTCTTTGCCAGTAAGTTATTATCATTGGTTTTCAGTTTTCTTGTAATAACAATAATAATTTTATTTCCGATTTCTTTTCATCCGTGCAGCAAAAGATCAAGTTGTTGTATTTTTCGAACGAAATTACAAAAGCGATCACATGCATGTCAATGTTTGTCCCATCGATAAATCCAAACAATGGAAAATAAAGCATGCATTCGAAGATAAATCTGAAGAATATAATCTTACACTGGAAACACTGCCAAAACTAACAGAAGCAGCTCAATTACCCGATCGTGGTGCATATTTTGTTGCCGAATTACCAGACGATTCAGCCTTATTGTGCCGCCAAATGAAACAATTTCCAATTAATTTTGGCCGAGAGGCCATCATAGTCGCTTGTGACGAAAACGAAGATAAAACCAATTGGCGTGATTGTTTGCTCAGCAAAGAAACTGAAATTGAATTTGTTAAACAATTTCGCAATGAATTCAAACCATTCGATTTTACAGTTTAAATGGAAATAGTTCGGATTCAAAAATTATTTTATTTTATTAAATTTGACATTCATTTTTCGCTAAAAGATTTCCGGTTAGTTTGTTTATAATAAATTAAAACAAAAAAAAAGCAAAAAAGAAAACATTCACATGTTTTAATTATTCTTCGCGTTAAAATCTGAATGATATTCATTTTAATATTTAAATATGATCGAATGATTTGGAATTTTGGGATCATATTCACATTTGACCCTTGAACACATGGAATTTATTGAATTTGAATTTCATTATTTGATTTTTGTCGTTTAACCCAGCACAAAATATTTGCCCAAATCAATGAACAGGTGCCGACATAAATAACACGGAACCGCGGTCCAATAAAATTGAAATTGATCGTTTGAGCTGGCAACCAGAATAAACAGGATCGAACAAATGTTGGAATGAATTTTTCCTTGAGTTCAGCTAACGGATCATCGGCCCGTTCCATTAGTGCCATTCCTTCAATGAAACAACAAAACAACGTGCAACATTTAATAAACCCAAATATATTCGATCAATTTCGATGTAGGTACACGGTACACTTACCCGTATAGAAAATCACCAGCAATTGTGGTGTCATAAGGAATTGATCAAGTAACAGTTTTTTCACAATCACCTTTTTCGTTGTTCCCGGTAATTTTTTGTCCAGCCATTTGTACCTTTTATCAACCGATACAAGAGTTTCATGAAAAGAAAAAAATTTTTGCTTGGATATAAGGAATCAAAAGACCTACCATGTATAAAGTATTGGTGAATAAAAAACTGTTCCCATTACACCATATCGAACTAATGCCGTCTTATCTAAATCCTGTGCTGGTTTTGCCTAATTCAATTTGAAATGAATAAATTTACATGGAAAAATGGAGCGAAAGTTTTCTATAATAAAATAAATTTATAGGAAATTCGTGCAGGAAATGGATACCAACTAAAAATTTTTTTGTAACAATTTGTTGGGAACATTCGGCGCCAACATATAATGATCCATATATTATGCTATTCGATACCATTGGATATTTGTCGAATAAATATTTAAAACGACTACTCATTTTGCACGGAGCTAAACAATTATTTAACAATTGACTACTGTGGAAACGGCTAATATTCAACTTTAACGGACAATCGAAATCACAAACACAAATGTTTACGGCACAACAATTAGATTCTCCTTGGTATGATTCTCTACATTGATTTGGAAAAAAATTATTTATTTAAAAGTAAGAACCAAAAACATCGAATACGTGAAAACGAAAAATTTAATCAGCCATTGATAACAAATGATGATTGTCATCTACAATCATAAATTTTGTATATATACATTCAAAACCAAAACTGTTTACAAAAGAGACGTTTACTAAAGAGTCGACTTAAACGTGGAACATATTAAAAGCACATCGCTCTCTATTCAACTAATTCATTTCAATTAAAACTTGTTTGGATATATTCTCTGTCGTCCATCTCTCTCTATTTCTCTTTGTGAATGAATTGGTTGTGTCTCGACAAATGTGAGATGCAGATTTACATTGGCTGTATGTCAATGATACTAAATTGATATGAACTGAATGAGCATGAACAACGATATTATTTGAACGACTGTGATTTTTGTTTTAAAAATTCGACCTCAAAAATAAAAAGAACTTCAATCGTATACGTCATCAAATACGAGACTGGAATGTATCTTCATTTTGGATGATGTTCAAAAATTGTTTTTGCTTTAGTTTCCATAGAAACATCCGCAGTAAACTTATAAGTAGGTTAAAATTTGTCCACTACTTGCTACATTCATTTTTTCCTACTTCACTTTTCTCTACTAACTTGCGACCCACGAGTAACTTCACCTACTCAAGTAGGTTAAACTCCCTTATCCTACTAACTACACACAGAAAAAAACCTTTTAAGGCCATCCTGAAAACCATATAATATTTAACATATAAGGGTTAATAATATATTCTTAAAGTTCAGTTTGATGAAGTTCGGAGAATGGAATGTGTGAACCAGACAGTATTTTAAATCGATCTTTTAGTAACAGGCACATATATGTATATAGTTTAAACAAAATACGCAAAACTCCACCCCAATGTAAATACATATACTAGTTCCAATAGAATACAAATCGTCAACAATCGTTCATTATTTCCCAGCGTATAAATAAATTCAGGCTGCAACAATTACTCATAGCACTGTTTTTTTTTCTTATATTTTTTTCTTGATTTTGATTGTTATTTATGCTCCGATTAGTGAATCTATCCATATTCATGAGACGGTTTGATGAGAGTAGAATCTTGAGTATGTTTGGAAACTGCCTCATTCACATGCAAATAATACACATGTATCATTGAATATAGTCGGCCTTCTTAAATATATTTTCAAAAACATTTTTCTATTTTCACCAGCTGTAAATGGCCAATTTTCTGATTCCGTTACATACACTTCATGATTTCGTTACAAACGTAACAGTAATTGTATTCGCCTGAATTTATATGCAGAAAAAGAATGAACGCCAGTTGACAAAATTGTATTTTATTGAAGTTTCCACAACTTGTGAAACTTGTGCATGTATTCACAATCGGGCGGAATTTCGCTTATTTTGTTTAAATTTGATAATAAACGTGCCTATTTTTTACAGATCGATTTAATATACTGTCTAGTTCACGCATTCCATTCGTCAAGCTTCATCAAATAAAACTTTCAAGAACGATTTTTTATTGTTCAAAATAAATAATGATTATTATTCATTTTTTATTACATATACATGTTACCAATGAAAATATTCCTAATAGAAATTCAGTAACTGAAAAATATAAAAGGCGATGTGTGAATCTATAGGACCATCAGTTGCTTTTTCGATTTGGAATTTGAATCGTTGGCCAGTAAAAATATTCATTTTCAAAGATTAGAAGTGAAAAAATGGGTTTTATCTACGGCTTGGCTGTGTTATATTCGTTCTTAATTATATTCGATGGAATTGTAAGTTTATTATTGGTTTTTCTCTTGCTTCAAAAAGAAAACATCCTTCTTCTCGCAATTAGATAATCCGATGTGAAGATGCACCGAATCCAACCCCATCGAATCGCATAGAAGATGTACAAAACATTGATACCAAGATAGATTTAACGATTTTACCGGAGCATTTAATTGAATTTATGTTCAGTAAAACTGAGTACAAATCAATAATTGGGGCCATACGAGGGGGTTTAATACCCCCAAATGACATCCTTAAGAGCAGAATAATACGAGATAGCCTTATTGTTATTCAGCCAGAGGATAATTGTAAACCCTATGGATATGGCAATATTGCCAGATCAGCCATTCACCTCCGCAATTATAAAGCACTTTCATCATTTTTCACAAAATATGGTGATCAAGTTAGGAAGATTAGAATTGGTTTGTGGAGACTAACTGATATTCAAGGCGAAAAAGGCGATACACAAAGTGAAAAAAGTAAATATGATTATCTCATAACATGTGCAAAAAATTTAGAAGAGCTGCGAATTGTAATTGAGCCTGATGAGAGAATTTGGGAAAAAATGTTTTATGGGGAAAATGTCACTATTTTTCCAAAAGTGAAAAAGCTTCAACTGTGGGGTCATTACATTCATCATAAACCCAAATTGCATTTAGTATTTCCCAAACTTGAGTCTTTGGAGCTTAAAGGCGAAGCCGATGAAGATTGGTTGGAAAATATCGAGGGTTTGAAAGAATTAATACTGTACACCGACCCGATTGAAGAAGACAAACTTGGTGGTATTTTTCAAAATAATAAGGGCATGACAAAGATTTGTCTGACAAAGCCCGAAAAGGAGGAGACAATAGGCTCGATCGCAAAACATTTGACGAAGTTAGAAACACTTGTACTTCATTATCCTGGTGAAAGCTTTATGTCACGAGCAAACGATAGCAAAATACATAAACTTCTATCAGTGAACCACCTTTGTATTAGATTTTCTAATACGACAGCAATATCTGAAATCGAAAATCGTTCATTTGATATACCACACCTGAAAAAGCTCACCTTGGAAGGACATCAATGTGATGATCGACTCATTAAATTAATCGAAAATTTCAAGGAATTAAATATATTGGAACTAATTGTGTATTCGGCTGAAGATAATTATTGGAATGTAAATCAAAAAAATCCCATAGAATTTATTCAAAAATTTAAATACATCGAAGAATTCACGATATATTATCGTGGCATTTCGGATTTCTCTCCTCTGAAAGATATATTCAAAACTTTCGATAATGATACTAAATTGCAAACATTGAAGTTCTTAGGATGTGAAAAATATTATCAAGAGCATGAAATAGAAATGGAAAAATTAAATATTGAATTGGGGCAACATGGGAGACCAAAATGGACTATATCACATGGAACTGATTTTTACATGAATACTATTCGATACCATTGGATATTTGTCGAATAAATATTTAAAACGACTACTCATTTTGCACGGAGCTAAACAATTATTTAACAATTGACTACTGTGGAAACGGCTAATATTCAACTTTGTGGACAATCGAAATCACAAACACAAATGTTTACGGCACAACAATTAGATTCTCCTTGGTATGATTCTCTACATTGATTTGGAAAAAATTATTTATTTAAAAGTAAGAACCAAAAACATCGAATATGTGAAATCGAAAAGTTTAATCAGCCATTGATAACAAATGATGATTGTCATCTACAATCATAAATTTTGTATATATACATTCAAAACCAAAACTGTTTACAAAAGAGACGTTTACTAAAGAGTCGACTTAAACGTGGAACATATTAAAAGCACATCGCTCTCTATTCAACTAATTCATTTCAATTAAAACTTGTTTGGATATATTCTCTGTCGTCCATCTCTCTCTATCTCTCTTTGTGAATGAATTGGTTGTGTCTCGACAAATGTGAGATGCAGATTTACATTGGCTGTATGTCAATGATACTAAATTGATATGAACTGAATGAGCATGAACAACGATATTATTTGAACGACTGTGATTTTTGTTTTAAAAATTCGACCTCAAAAATAAAAAGAACTTCAAACGTATACGTCATCAAATACGAGACTGGAATGCATCTTCATTTTGGATGATGTTCAAAAATTGTTTTTGCTTTAGTTTCCATAGAAACATCCGCAGTGAACTTATAAGTAGGTTAAAATTTGTCCACTACTTGCTACATTCATTTTTTCCTACTTCACTTTTCTCTACTAACTTGCGACCCACGAGTAACTTCACCTACTCAAGTAGGTTAAACTCCCTTATCCTACTAACTACACACAGAAAAAAACCTTTTAAGGCCATCCTGAAAACCATATAATATTCAACATATAAGGGTTAATAATATATTCTTAAAGTTCAGTTTGATGAAGCTCCGAGAATGGAATGTGTGAACCAGACAGTATTCTAAATCGATCTTTTAGTAACAGGCACATATATGTATATAGTTTAAACAAAATACGCAAAACTCCGCCTCAATGTGAATACATAAACTAGTTCCAATTGAATACAAATCGTCAACAATCGTTCATGATTTCCCAGCGTATAAATAAATTCAGGCTGAAACAATTACTCATTACACTGTTGTTGTTTTTCTTATAATTTTTTCTTAATTTTGATTGTTATTTATGCTCCGATTAGTGAATCTATCCATATTCATGAGACGGTTTGATGAGAGTAGAATCTTCAGAATGTTTGGAAACTGTTTCATTCACATGCAAATAATACACATGTATCATTGAATATAGTCGGCCTTCTTAAATATATTTTCAAAAACATTTTTCTATTTTCACCAGCTGTAAATGGCCAATTTTCTGATTCCGTTACATACACTTCATGATTTCGTTACAAACGTAACAGTAATTGTATTCGCCTGAATTTATATGCAGAAAAAGAATGAACGCCAGTTGACAAAATTGTATTTTATTGAAGTTTCCACAACTTGTGGAACTTGTGCATGTATTCACAATCGGGCGGAATTTCGCTTATTTTGTTTAAATTTGATAATAAACGTGCCTATTTTTTACAGATCGATTTAATATACTGTCTAGTTCACGCATTCCATTCGTCAAGCTTCATCAAATAAAAGTTTCAAGAACGATTTTTTATTGTTCAAAATAAATAATGATTATTATTCATTTTTTATTACATATACATGTTACCAATGAAAATATTCCTAATAGAAATTCAGTAACTGAAAAATATAAAAGGCTCTGTGTGAATCTATAGGACCATCAGTTTCTTTTTCGATTCGAAATTTGAATCGTTGGCCAGTAAAAATATTCATTTTCAAAAATTAGAAGTGAAAAAATGGGTTTCATCTACGGCTTGGCTGTGTTATATTCGTTCTTAGTTATATTCGATGGAATTGTAAGTTTGTTATTCGTTTTTCTCTTGCTTCAATATGAAAACATCCTTCTTCTCGCAATTAGATAATCCGATGTGAAGGTGCACCGAATCCAACCCCTTCGAATCGCATAGAAGATGCACAAAACATTGATACCAAGATAGATTTAACAATTTTACCGGAGCATTTAATTGAATTTATGTTCAGTAAAACTGAGTACAAATCAATAACTGGGGCCATACGAGGGGGTTTAATACCTCTAAATGACATCCTTAAGAGCAGAAATATACGAGAGAACCTGATTATTATTGAGCCAGAGAATAATCGTAAATCCTTTGGAGATAGCAATATTGCCATATCATATATTTACCTCCGCAATTATGAAGACTTTTCATCCTTTTTCACACATTTTAGTGATCAAGTTAGGAACATTAAAATTGCTTTATGGAAAGAAACTGATATTCAAAGCGAAAAAGACGATACACAGAACGAAGAAAGTGATATCCAAAGCAGAAAAAGTAAATATGATATTCTCAAAACATGTGCAAAAACTTTAGAAGAGCTGGATATTCACCTGGGGAATAATGAGAGAATTTGGGAAAAAATGTTCTATGGGGAAAATGTCACTATTTTTCCAAAAGTGAAAAAGCTTAAACTGTGGAGTGAATACAGTCATCATAAACCCAGATTGCATTTAGTATTTCCCAAACTTGAGTCTTTGGAGCTTAAATGCCAAGCCGATGAAGATTGGTTGGAAAATATCGAGGGTTTGAAAGAATTAATACTGTACACCGATCCGATTAAAGAAGACAAACTTGGTAGTATTTTTCAAAATAATACGGGCATGACAAAGATTTGTCTCACGAATCCCCAAAAGAAGGAGACAATGGCCTCGATCGCAAAACATTTGACAAAGTTAGAAACACTTGTACTTCAAAATCCTGGTGAAAGCTTTTTGTCACGAGCAAACGATAGCAAAGTACATGAACTTTTATCAGTGAACCACCTTCGGATTGAATCTTTTTATATGGAAAAAGTATCTGAAATCGAAAATCGTTCATTTGATATACCACACCTGAAAAAGCTCACCTTGGAAGGAAATCAATGTGATGATCGACTCATTAAATTTATCGAAAATTTCAAGGAATTAAACATATTGGAACTTCTTGTATATTGTTATCCGGCCAAAAAATTTCCGGTAAATCAAGATAATCCCATTGAATTTATTAAAAAATTTAAATACATCGAAGAATTCACGACATATTATCGTGGCAAACCGGATTTGGCTCCTCTGAAAGATATGTTAAAAACTTTCGATAATGATACTAAATTGCAAACATTGAAGTTCTTAGAGTTTCCTGAAAATCTTTATCAAGAGCATGAAAGAGAAATGGAAAAATTAAATATTGAATTGGGGCAACATGGGAGACCAAAATGGACTATATCACATGGACCTGATTTTTACATGAATACAC
>GL501541.1:1923852-1942619 GCA_000149185.1 Mayetiola destructor
GATGTTGCACGAAGTGAGTTATGGATAGAAAATAAAGAAGAGCTCATATTTATTTTGCATGATTGAACTTTGTCATTTTGTTTTAATTTTTTTTTTTTTGTCTTTGACATTGATTTCGCTCTCCTGCTGACGCACCCTAAAAAAAATTAAAGTGCTATTGTAATTTTTACCTCATGCCACTCACATGAATGATCTGTTAAGCGCCTTGGTCGGGGTGGTCCAATTTGATTTGTGATGGACGGTTCAATAATAAATATGAGCTCATTTTCTTATTAATTGCTTGGAAATGGGTGCGATATATCCTCGATTAGAATCGTTATTATTATTATTATTATTATTATTATTTGCACCATACACGCATAACCCGTGAATGCTCATTTTACTATTTTCATTTTATATTTTTGCGGTCGTTTCGTACATTTTATTGACGAATCAATATAATTCAACGATAAACAACTTGACCCTGGTATGCAAAATAATATTGAATTTCCCAAGAATAGACGAAATTCAAACAAAATTCACAAACATTTTCAGGCCTCTCGGTGTACCAATAAATAATAAACAAACAACAAACGACTATATATAAAAATGTAACCCTGCGGGTCGTGGAGAGCACACATTAAAATTATTATCATTATTATTATAGATCAGTCAGTTAGTTGATGAAACGATACATTTTGTTCAAATATTCTGACTCAATGCTATGCCATATATCACATTATTTATTTTTTTTTCTATAAACCGTCGGTTTGTTGAGTGACAATCATAAAATTTTGTTTTATTTGGCAACTTTGCTAGCCACTTGCTTTCATCTCCGGTAGGTGAAAGGATGAAAAAAATTTCATAATGAAAATCTTGTAAAATTTTGATGTATAAAGTCAAAATTATAAGAAAAAATGGCAACGCATTGAATTTTTACGATCGTTCGACATCATCATTCGCGTCTAAAGTCTAACGATGTACACAAGGAAAAATCTGACACAATACAAAAAGTGAAAATTAAGGAAATTTCCATTGGCTGAGCTGTTTGAATGATGTTGCATATGGCATTTCATATTGCATTGTTCGATTTCGCTTTTCGGCTAGACTGATTGCATTCGCACATTCGATAAATTTTGTTTAAAATTCGATTCAACAGCGCATAAGTAATTTATTTGTGGCGCACGCAATCAATCCCATTCGGTAGAAAGACTGCATTTTAAGTGCACCATTGAAATTGTTGACATGAAACCGTAAAAAATACAGAACGCAAAATGCAGAACGCGAATCAAAGCAACGGGAAGACAATTGTAGTCGCATTTCAAGATCGATTCTAGTTTTTCATTGTTTTTGTTTTGATTTCTTCTTCGTTTCCACATTTTTATGTTCATTTGTATGCTGAGCATATTGTATTTGATCATTTGTCTGGGCAAGAATAATAATAATAATAAGCATTTTTGTGCATTCATACAATAATGATTATAAAGAAAGAAGAAATAATATAAAAAGTCTGTTTCGTTTTGTTTTGTTTTGCTTTTTTTTTCTTATCAATTAAAGCCGGTGTAGTGGAATGCAAACGGTGTTGTGTCGTTTTTGAATGTCGATTGTGATATGAATTTCGTGTAAAACCGACATTATTACAACAAATGAAATGAATGCTCATCCAAACAGTGTTCAAATACAATCAACCTTAATATTATTTTCATTTCGCGGAAATTTCCCATTCGAAATTCAACAAGTCGATCCATGACCTGTAATTCCCATCACATTATTATCTTGTAACAGTGTAACGGTGTAACACGTTAGCTGATCATTATTTAAAAAAAAAAAAGAAAAAAATTAATTGCATTTTCATTGATAAAGCGATTGGTCATGATTCGATATTATATCATTCAATTGAACCAGAAATCAAACTCACACCCATCGCGCCACACATGATAGTATGATACATCATTTATTGTATAGGGCAAAATAAATCAAAATGTATAGAGTAGATTTGTTTACAAAAAAAATATTTGGTTCGCATTTTGGATTCTTTGGATTTATAATTTTGTATTGTTTATCGAAACTGCGCAGCTGAACACTTTGGAATGCAATGATGGCGGAGTTGAAGAAAAAAGAAAAAAGAAAAAGTCCAAGTCATTTTTAGAGAATTTGCAAAAATAAAAACGAAGCGTATAGTTATAACTAGTTTTGTGAGGCTCACTGTGACAAAGAAAACAAAAATTGTATTTCGATTTGTATGTTAATTTATTTGGAAGGCGAAAAAACGCGTTCAACGATTGTCATTGATAATAACTAATGACTTATAACTTATCTGACGAAAAAGTGGAAATAATAATTTAACTTTTTTTTGGCGCATCATGCTACTCAAATGGTCAATTTTCGGTGGAATGGAGAAAAAGAAGAAGAAGAAGAAAGGAAACGAAGAACGTATAATCAAACGTCAACAAGTAGTTAGTTCTCATTTATTTTTATTATTATTGTTTTGTCTAAAAATAACGTGTGGTCTTTGGGTTCTCATCGTGAATATATTGAATTTATTTTTCGGCGACTCATCCATTCCACTTGTAAAACGATGCTCGAATTCAAATCGTTCAGTCAAAATACACTTGGACATGATCCAATACCGACCATCGCTTAGACATGTTAATCAAGCGCCAAGCGTAGTTGAGATCTATTTTTTCTTTTTCTTTTTTGTATGTTTTTCGTTCGATCCTTTGATATGTGCTATGATTTTAAAAATTTACGTAATTTGTTGTTTGCTTAATTTTGAGAAATCAAAGCATTGATCGACCTTCAAGATAAACGAAGTTTTTAAAACTTTTGTTTCCTTTTCTGGTTGACATCAAATGTTTAGAATTCCAACGTTTCACTTTCGATTAATACAATACTTTGTTGTTTTTTTACTTTTCGTTTGTTTGTTTGTTACTAATATTCTTTTCTGACATCTGAATATTGAACGTTTTTTTTTGTCGTGTGGTTTCTTTCTTTTTGAAACATTTGTTTTTTTTTTTTTTTTTTTTTTTGACAATATCTTATCAAGTTATCAACGCCCATAAATCACCATTTCAACAACAACGAAAATTCACTAAAAAAAGATTACTGTCAGCCTATCTAGCTGTCTCGAAACGCATATCAAGCTATCTTCAAATGAACAATTGAATTGAAAACTACAAACAATATCTTATCAAGTTATCAACGCCCATAAATCACCATTTCAACAACAACGAAAATTCACTAAAAAAAGATTACTGTCAGCCTATCTAGCTGTCTCGAAACGCATATCAAGCTATCTTCAAATGAACAATTGAATTGAAAACTACAAACTAATAATGGATTGCTGGCTTTATGGTTAATGGTTCATTCATTCAAACGAAATATTTATACACATGATTGTATATATTTATTTTTATGAGTGCAACTTATGAGCACGGCAACAGAATAATAAATAATGATTTTAAATCAAAAACATCCAGAGCCAAAGATCGCATCAAAACTCGTTCTGAATTGAAATAGCATTCCTTTTTCAACATTGTGTGTTGATCGGTTTGTTATTTAAACTAAAACATTGTTGTTTTTTTCTGTTCTGTTTCTTCTCATTCTTAATGCGAATTAATTCATTTGTTGCATTTTGGGGTAAATAAACCGTGACTTTACGTCACTATGTCACACACGCATTTCGTTTCAACAATTTTTTTTTTTTTTTTTGAATAAATTCATTTTTAATTTTTGGATATTGGCTTGAAGTAGATTGGATTACCAATTGACGATTGCCAATTGCCAAGCGAGAGAAGAAAACAAAAAAATCAATTGGTTCGGAAAAAAAATTGCATTTAATAATGAGAATCCATTTGCAGAAAATGCAGATCGTTGTAATTATTATTATTGCCATTGAATTGAAATTGCCTAAATTTGCATTAATTTTTTTTTTTTTTTTCAATAGACAATCCATTCACGAGCCTAAAACAATCGACATTTGTCTGGTGTATGTGTAATGTGTACCTTATAACATAATCTGTTTGCCTGTTCTTAAAGTCGATCATTATCATTATATTGATCGGCCCAGTTGTGATATTACGCAAACATCTAAAAATGACACCAATTTGCATATAACGAAAGAGAATTACAGAGTAAGAGATACTAGATTTTGGATTGGTTTGTCTGCAAATTAGTCGTCATTAGACTTCATAATTTACACTTTTTGCTCTGATGCGTGAGTTGACATTTTGTGGAAAATCACCGTCTCAATTTAAATTACCAATAATAATTCGATTACAAACAAACTTAACAAAAAAGAAGAAGAAAAAACACTTTTGCACAGCTAAAAAAAAAAAAAAATAACAAAAAACGCCGATTTTGTTTATCTTTCTAAGTTGTTTTCGTCTCCTTCCTTGCGAATCATGATCCTAATTTGCTAGATAAACAATACGGCCATTTATTCTCTTTCTATCTTTTATTTTGATGAAAACGAATTTTGGCTAAAAATAATTTATTCTGATGGTAGACAGCCACGAAAATAACGCTTAGTCGTTAGTCGTGAATCGTAAGAAAGTTAATGACAATAATTTTCTATATGAGACGCGTGCTCTGATTATTATTATTATTATTATTTGCTAATAAAAATTCAGTCAAACAGCAGTTTTTCTTTTTTGGATTTCAAAACAAAGCGCACATCTAAAAATGAATAACATACTTTCGAATCTCATTCAAGTCTCTGTCACCATTTCAAATTTCAAATTCAACAACAACAACAACAACAACAACGCTATTCTATTTACAATTCTGAAAATAGTCAATGAAATCGAAATTTTTCGCATCATCAGCTAATTTTTAGATTATTAAACAAAAAGAGTTGAAACAATCAACAAATATCGCATTCGAAAATTGAATGGAAAGTTTATTTCGATTGCAATAAATACTCAATCGATCGATTGTGAATTTTGATGTTTCTTCTTTCTTCTTTATTTGTTGAGAAAAGTTTAAATATAATTAACGAAGGCAATTTTATTCTTTTTTCTTTTTTTAATTTTTTTTTTTAATAAATAAACTCGTTTACGATTCAAATGAAAATTGATCTTGCGCACATTTTTCGAATGAAAGAACAAACAAATCTCTGATCTTTGATCACCTTGAAAGCGAAATGTGTCCGACATTAATCGTTTTTATGACATTAATTTTGTGGACGGCATTTTATGATGATAATTGCTGATCGTTGTATCAGTGGTTTTCGGTAATTAACGGTTATTATTATATATTTCAATTTTCTGTTTATTTTTTGTGTGTTTGCATAGTTTTTGGGGTGTATGCCGTTGAAGAGTTGAAAAACTTTCGACAGGTATAATTCATTTGTGAGACTTGTGAATTGAATTTATATGAGTTGACATCTTATCCGAAAGGGTCGCGATGTTCAATGAATAATTTAAAATAATGCAAACAAGGTGCTTAAATGTAAACAATTTTGGTCGGCAATAGGAAAAATCCATTAAAATATCCGTACATTTTATGAATCGCATTTCGCATACAGATTCGCATCCAGACAATGTGTCGATTAGTGAATTTTAAATGCACGTTTCTTTCCAACTAAATGACATATTATAGTTTAATTATATGGACAACAGACAAAAATATAATCAAACTGAAATAAGTTCCGATCAACTAGGAGCTATGAATGGAATTTTTCCAGAATATTTGCTGATAATAATAATTTGCTCCAAATGAGATCGGATGATCCCATAGCACGATTGAATCGCATTTCAATTCAAAACATCCAGCCTTCTGAAGAAGGACATAAAAGGAATATAATCTTGTGCTTTTCGTTGATATATACAATAGTTAGATGCGCACTGCGTTGCATGCTATTTGCATTTGAATATAATATGTTGATGTTTTTGCTTCAAATTGCTTTTTTTCTTCTGTTTCTTCCCCCGTTTTTCTTTTTTTATTATCAATTCACATTTTATATTTTGCATGTTAAAATATATTCCATGTTCCGATAGAAATCGAGTCACCGACAACAATTCACGTATAATATCAGTGAATTTCGTGGCATATTTACGTGCAAACAATTCACCACACACTGTATTCTGTTCCGTTCTATATAATTGTTATTTCGTTTTGCATTTCTAATTGAATGGACTCAAACTCCAATTAAAATGATTGAATTTTCTGATATGAATCCCCGCCATGGAAATATATATGAAATGAGACGTTGTAGTTGAGATAAAAGAAAAAAGAGCAGTGTTGGTCGGGCAAAAGACGAATTTCATTGAGCCTGTCATTGTGTTGATGGTTGATGGCAACTTCAGGCCATTTATAATTTCATTGCAATTGACAAGCAAATGCCGGACAATAGACAATTTGACTGACAAAGCAAATGCAGGCATAGGAAAAATCAACACTGAAAATAAAAAAAAAAAAAAGATTATTTTGTTGTCGATTGGTTGCATGTGAAATTTGTACGTTTTTGAGCAGTGCATGCATTTAAATCGCAGATAAACATTTTCAATGTTTGGTTTTGTTTTTGTTGTTTTTTCATTCTCTCCGTTCATCTATTGAGACACGACATGGTTATTGTTATTCAATTATGAAGAACCCTCCAACCTCCAACCTCCAACTCTAAACACTCCAGCCAATGTTCAATATTCACATTATGCACTCGCACATAGATCAAATTTCCGAACATTGATCAAATGACCTGGTTGTTTATGTTTATTAATTGTTATGACGGCTCCATAATGGTCATCAAGCCAACAGAAAAATAAATATCTGTCCATTTAAGCGAACAAAATCGTTTCACCATTGAATAAAGCCGAGAAAGAATTCATTGTTACGGGCAAAATTAAATTGTAAACTCGCGTGATTAAACAGATATTTTTGTTGTTGATTTTTTTTCTTCTCTCTCTCTCTCTCTCTCTCTCGTTTCAATCAATTGATTCAGATTTTATTTTACTGAAGTCAATGCTGGCCGGAATTCAGAATTCCCTCAAAATCCTAAAATCCAATCCGCATTTCCGAAACTCATGCTCGATGCTGTTGTTGTAGCCATTTCAATATATTTCAGATAATATCATCATTTAATTCGATAATTGCTGTCCATGATAAAATAATAATTATCCATATTATTTTTTTTTTTTATTCTCTTTCTCTATCGAATTTCTGCATATTTTACGGTCAATGCTGTATGATTCACCATTCTAAGAAATATTACCATATCTCTATTTTTGCATATTTATACATCAACAACTGAATTTTGGTGGTTTGATGATGTATGGGCATACGCTGTATATGATATATGGTATACGGTATGCAGAGAGTATGGAATAAAAAGCAAATATCTGTCGGCATTATAGCATCAAATCGATAATAATAATAAATTGGACAATGAACAAAAAATTGCCGTTAGCATTATATTTCAAGCAAACTTCTCATTTGATTCAGTCACGAAACTAATCATCATATTCCAGTGGCAATGGCAACATTTCGTTTAATGAACAATCTTATGTATTTGCTTTGTCCATCGCATGTGATGTTTGTGAATCAGATTCATACATCGGATACAATAATATCATTAATGCGAATGCTGTTGCTCATTTTCCATTGAATTGATGATGGAGAAAGGAATTCATCGGAAAATTTATCGTTATTATTTTGTCAAATTTGGATTTCAATACACAATTCAAATTCAATTTGGATCTGTACATTGTACATGTGCCCTGATCACGATTCCATTGCCAATTTTCTTTTCTCTCTGTCATTTTATTAGATTTTTTTTTTTTTTTTTCAAATTTTGCATCAATGAACGAATGGGCTCGAACAACCTCCTTTTCTTTCTTTTTTTTTTTTGCTAACTAAACTGATTAAACAAATGCTGAATTATTCATTTGAAAAGATTAGTAGTGTGTGCCGTATTTCAATATGAAATGCATATTTTGTACGTGATCATTAGCCTTTTGTTTGGTTTGATTTTAACAAGCAGTTGTTAGCACATTGAGCACATGATTTATTCTAATCATTTGACAAGACCAAAAATTATTACAATTTTTATGACTAAAGCAAATATCGTAAAAATAATAAAATTCTTATCGGAGCACAGACCGATCGACCGATCGACACAGCCAATTCTAACCGAAATGGCATTGAAATTGATAGTGACATTCGATTTAAAATTAATAAAAGCAGAGACAGCACTATGTATGGAAATCACTCATATTTTCGGCATTCGCCGCTCACAAAAATGGATTTCAATGCAAAAATATTATTAGTATTAATAGTTATTTTTTGTTTGTTTTTGTTTTCCGTGTTTCGTTGCATTCAAAATTCTAAAATTGTTTTGCGTAATGATCGGAATAGGACGTGTGTCAAAAAGCGATTCCTCATTTGTTCTCCAGATTTATACATTTTTGATTTTCGTTTATTTATTCATATTAATATTCTCTTCAATTTAATTTAATGATGTTTCAATTTTTTTTTTTTTTGTTGATGCGCAATGCGCATTTAACATTCATTGTGTCCGTCACAGATTCCGATTTAATATTGAAAATTAGTGAATTTCGTAAATATTTTATTGCAATTCAAAATGATGAATATAATTGTTTATTTATTATTATTATTCAATCATTTCCATGATAATTAGCATTTGTTGTTAATTTGGGATTGATAGCAACTAGCATCGTGCCAGGGATAAAGCACTGAGATAAAACAAATGATGCACATTCTTGCATTTGAATATTCTAATTTTTCTCAAAAAAAAAAAAAATGTTGCACCATTGATTCTATGGAATGATTCTTATCAAAGCGCCAACACCATTCACCATACAGCAGGCAATTCTTTAATTTCCCGTTCCTCATTCCAATTGATGTTCTTTTAATAATAATTGTATTTTGTTCTCTCTCTCTTCCTCTCCTTCTCCCAATATATCGCTACGAAAAATGAGCTAATCGAAACGCATTATTTATGAATTTTTAATGGACATTCGTACAGTCTGTTTGGAAACGGTAACATGATTTAAACTCTTCAATTTTTCCCTTCTGATATGATTGATTATTATTATTCACTGCGAAATAAATAATTAACGACTCTCATTGCATTCCGGGTATTTGTGAATCTTTATTTGTATTCAAATGTGATCATCGAATTCATCAAATTCATCAAAATATTCTTGCTTTTCATTGAATCGATTAAATTTAAAGGGGTTTATTAACAGGGAACAAAATAGGATGCATATTATACATTTGTATGCAAAAATTGAAAAAAAAAAATAGTTGACCGGATCATTTGTGCTTTTAAAAATTCGATTGATTTATAGCTGATTATGCATAGGATAATGAGAGATATAAACATGAACGTAATAAAAAAGGTGCATCAATTGAATTTAACTCATGCATACTGCACATTGTACACACTAATAATAATCTTCAATTGATTAGTCTTGTTTCGATATATTTGATATGCATCGAAAAATTGCGCAGTGTGCACAGTGTACATGCAATTCAAAATATAAATACATCCAACGTTTCGGTTCACAACAAACGCCAAAGTGGAATCTGTAAATGTTTTTGGAACGAACGAAAAAAAATAAAAAACCCAAGAAAAGAATTGCATTGTTTAACGACGCATTTGAATGCCAAGTTCATGTTCACCGGTTGCCGATTGTCGATTGTCGATTACACATCACAAGTTTATGTATTTTATTTATTTATTTTTATCTATAGCTTTGTAACTTCTTATTCTTCATATTCGGTTAGGTTGTGTTTATTTTTCTGTTTTGTTTGATTTTCTCACTTCATTTTTCATGTTTTAGCTACTTTGAGTATTGGAGCAAAGTAATAACATTTTCTGCTATTTAACGTAATTTATTCAGAAAAATAAACAGAAGAAAATTACAATAATTTGCCCAAGAAAACAAGTTACACAAAACATCGATACACATACAGTAGTATAAATTCTATGGTTTTCAATTCGTTGTTATAATCTATTATTTTCAGCTTCGTATTCAGTAAATAATAATTAATGATATAAATTGTAATTTGTAATGCGTCATTCAAAAAGATGAGATATTGTTTGCATTAAATATATGAAAAAAAATAATATATTTGAATATTCACAATTCACAAATGAAAAACTAGTGCAAATGTTTGCTGTTTTTATATATTGTATAATTTAAGAAACCAAAAACAAACAGTTGGGAGACGTTTTGTCGAATCAATTGTTTTATATTTTTTGAAAACTTCCTGGAAGTGGAACACCAACACCAAAATCAAATGCAATCATACCAAATCCTATCACTGAAAATGGCATTTCATAGGAAATATTCATGTGATTAAATTACATATTTGGTAAAGATATTAGATTTTTGCTTTGATTGGAAAAGAGCTCATCCGACATCCATGAAAATCATAGAAAATAATTTTTTTTTTTTCATTTATGAATTTCAAAATGCGCTTTTCATTAAACAAATAGTATACCATTCGATTAAATAGAAATGCATTTGAAATGAATTTGCATTAAAAGAATAAAATTCATTCATCATCGAATAATAATGTACATTTACGGAATGATTGGCTCCATTCCTTCTTCACTTCCATCATTTATTGTGGCTGTTCACTGTTCATTGTGCTATGCGTGCGGTTTTTCTTGTTGTCGTTGTTATTGTATGCTGTATGCTCCATGCAGATATATTATTTATTTTTTTCTTTTTTTTTTCTTTTTTCGTTATGTTTGGCTGCATACTGTTGTTGCCCTCTTGAATAAAATAAGAAACAATTCATATCCAATCCGTATTGTAAGCGATCAACATTCCCCGGGCATATGATCAATGATCAGTTAGCGTTTAGACACCAATCTGGTTGCAATTCATTTCTTCAATTTAAAGCAAACATCGTGTGTTCGCACTATAATATCAATTAGCAAATTTTGCAAATTGTTATCGAATTTTGATTCAATTTGATTTGCCAAACAACGACGAAATCGAACCGCACAGTCTCATTTCAAGAATATCGTTGTTTTTTTTCTTCTTCTTCTTCTTTCGTTTCCTTCGAATTTTTGATTTGTTTTTTTTTCTTTTTCGTTCTTTCTTCATTCAATTTTGTTTGTTGCATTCTTTCTTTTTTTCGGATTTTACCTTGAAATTGCTCTCAATCGCGCAGTTGATTTATTCGATTGGTGTTAACTGTTTTATTTGCCTGTTAATTGTTGTTTGTGTTTTGTGTTAAATGTTAAAGCGCGTTGCACGGATTTGATTGGTTTTATATTAGTTTCTGTTTGAAATTTTTGTGTGTTGATCACGTTTTGATTTCGTTTCTTTTTTTCGGTGCTGTTCCATTGAATATTCATTTGAAAGAATGTTCTTAAACATTGATAACGTATTAACGTTGGAGTGTCGAGCAGGTACGACATCCGTATATTATGTCATTTTTGCGTTATTTTAACTAAGCGGCATTTAACAAATTTTAATTTTACAAATAATAATAATAATAATAATAATAATTCAGTTGTTAAAGAGTTTGGAAAAATCACGATTTTACTACGAAAAACAAAATGCAACCATTTGCAATGTTGCTTTTATTTGCTTAATCGATTTGAAAATGCGTATGCCAAACAATTGAGTGCGGTCAATTGCACAACATTTTGATTTGAATTTAAAAAAAAATATGCCAAAATAGAAGTAGCTAAATAAAACACCACTCCACACTCCATTCATTCAGACTTCAGACCAATTTTTTTTCCCCTTTTAATTTTTCTTTTATTGGCAATATTTCGAATGCTTTCAAATGTGCGCGGAGCCTTTTTTTTTTAAATTGAATTCGTTAATGGTGTCTTTTTTTTGTGTATGTTTGTCTTCATTGAAAATTTGAATATGAGTAGTAGCTGAATATTCGATGGCTGTCCGATTGAAATTGTAAATACAGTGTTTTGTGTGCAGTGTGATGTTAAGTGGATCATTTTATAGTCATATGCTATTTAAGCAATCCACTGTCTCTTGATTAGTCAATTTGTTTCCATTTCCCTTCTTCTTTTTTTTTAAATTTCTAATTACGATCAGAATGAAAATAGAAACTCATTCAAACGAAATTCAACTTTATAAATTGAAATGGTCATAGACGTCTAAGAAATATGTATAGTACAATATAGTTGATAGTTGTTTAATGCTATTATGTGTACATTAATATTCATGTATAAAACATAGATGTATGTATGTTTGTTGGGCAAATGGCAAATATTCACGCTCCAAAACATAAGCGTAATAAAGAAATCGGGCTAAAGAATTGAATTAATCGCTTGAAAGCGACCCAAAAGGAAATCATGTGCAAATAACTATTAAACAAATATTATTTGTATGATGCTCATTTACATTGTAAAATTGTAATCCATTTGGATAAATACATATTTATATAGACTATCGCCTATCAACTACTATTAATTGATCCCATTCGAATTGTAGCAATCGAAACTCAAAACCAAACCCTGAAACCCATAAAGCTTAAACCTTAAACACAATAATTGAACGCAACGTTCTGTTATCATTTAAGGTATTCGTTACATTTTTTTTTTTGTACACCACGACCCTGTCTACTGTCAAGTAGATGATGTTGGGCAAGTTCATTCAAAATTTATTGAAACAAAATTCCAACTATCGACAGCCACTCGACAATGTTAAACTGTAAATGCTTTGATAATGTCAATAAATGTGAAGTGCAAACAGTGGTTCAATGAATGAGCGATGAGCATCCATTGTCAATGGGTAACAAATGAAAAAAAGAGAAAAAATAAATAATAATTTATTTTCATATTGGTTGAAGCAAAATGAATTTGGTATTGTGTCATAGCGACAATAATTAGAACACTTGTGATATGCGATTTGTCTTATTTCTCATTCATTTTTTTTTATACCGAAAAACGGAGAAGAGGAAAAAAGTGCGCTTGAACGTTAAACAATCGGTAAATAATGTGTGCGTATCCAGCTCACGCAATAGATAAGTCTCATTTTAAATATAACACAATCGTACACGGATTTTTGTCATGCGATTTGTATAGCTTCACTACTGCAAACTACTGAAATTCACACATAATGTGGGTTTGAAGATTGAATACGGTTGTCAGACTTATCTTGAATATATACATTTTATCTCTATTCATCATTATAAATTAGAACGATCACGATCATGCAATCACATTTTGATTGTTTCTCAATTTACAAAAAAAAAAAAAATAAAAAAAATAAGAATCATAAAAAAATAGAAGTCTGATGTGCCGACCACGTAATATGCCGAATAGAAAATTGATTATTTCCAAAAAAAAATAATTTGCATTTATATTCAATTTTTTTTCCAGGTGTAAATCGTATCATTGGTGTCGGTGACATAACAAACAATCGCAAAATATGGAAGATTTTGTTGGCTGAATTCTTGGGCACCTTTTTCCTGGTATCGGTTGGTATTGCTAGCTGCACCGACTGGAACACCGGACTTGCAAAATCGGTAGTTCAAATCGCATTTACATTCGGTTTGGTTGTTGCTACACTTGCACAGGTAATTTAACTAATGGAAATACCCCTATCATATTAAATGTATATATCCATTCTCTGACACGATTTGCAACCATCAAAAAAAAAAAAATCATCTTTAATTTTATTTCAAATAATAAATGACCTTTTGCAAAGCAATGGTAATGAAAAAAGATGAAGCGAAAAAAAAGAACAACAACAACAACAACAACAACAACAACAACAGAATGATTATTATTATTACTATTATTTTATTATTGTTATTAAATTTCAAGAGAAATGCACTCATTTGCAAGGCTATTGCTTTGATTTCAAGATTGTTTGCCCGGTTCATATTGCTACCGATTAACCAAAATCTTATTTTTCGTCATTCATTGCTCATATCAACTGTACTCTGTACACAATTTATATTGTACAGCCAACAGCACAAGAACTGGCCACACACTATATTATTTTGTGCACATAACATATATACAAAACAGTGAAACAGTTGTGCTAGGTGGCATGGTTTTCTGTTCAGATTTATCTTTTGGAGCGAAAATATCTCGTAGGCATTTGTAACATTGAATCATATGGACATTGTACGATTGAACTTTAAAATCTTTTCAAGATTGCAATGAAAATGTAAAAGAAGAGAGAGAGAGAGAGAGAAGAAAAAGAAAAAAACGAAACAATTTTTAAACGAAAATATGTAATATTTACACTTGTTCAATGGAAACGTGCTTCGATGGCTGCCGAACAGTTGTCGGTTTTTGCATTTTCACTGCTGTGTTTTTTCTTTCATAAATTTAAATTTAAATATTGTACATATTATCTTTTGTTTTGTTTTTTTTTTCTTCATAAAACGGCATTCGAATTGTCGATGACTTCTCTGAATAAATGTAAAGGAATAATTATATTATGAAAAGACATAAAATGAGAAAACAATCGATTTCCCGATTTGAATATAACCGCCGGTTCATAATAATGTTCAATGTTTGCCGAGTATTGAATGCTGTATGCACGTGCACTTTTAATGTGCCGCTCGCAAATTACGATAACAAACAATTCAAATAAAATGTCCAAATATTTACCAATAAATATGGAATAATTGAGTTAATTAATCTATTAAAAGTGATCTCAGGCCATTTGCACTGTTCACAGGTACAACAAACAAAAATTACGATTATAAATTTACATTATTATATGTGTTTCGTTATTCCAAATGGATTTGCAGATGTGTGTGGGGATGAAAGATAAAATCGTTCCAACACATTTTCATTTAAGATACCAAAAGAAAAAAGAAAAAAAAGTGATTCACTCGTGATGATTAACGAAAAATATTAATGCATGTACTAGTACTGTATGTATGTATATTGTGTCATGATACCGTGGGCCTCCTTCATATATGAATTAAGTGTATAAAGTGAAGGAATTGAGAACGCCTTTCGATTTAGCGTTCGGCTATTTGATGTGTTTTTTTTTTTGCAACTGTCATGCTCAGTTTCCATCTTTTGAATGAAAACCTTCGAATTGTAGGACTTTAAAAAAAAAATATTAATAATAATGACCTGTATACCTTTTGTTATTGTTCCAACTTAAGCCAACGAAACAGGTGAAGAGCACCAAATTTATGGAATGAAACATTTCAATATCTATTTGATGATTTAGCCAGATCTGGGATGAGAAATGAATGTTGATGGTATTTTTCGATTAAATATCGATTGTCACAACGCCGATCAATGTCATGGGTGATACTGCACTTTCATACATCGTTTCAATTGAGATCTACGTATGGGAAAGAAAAAAGAAAAAAAAGAAGAAGAAAAAACGGAGCTGAATTCGCCTGTCAATTCAAATGCATTCCATGAATTATATCGCCAACATTTCTTACACTTTATTGATTCAATCAACGGTTTCGAATTGCAAATATCGAATTTTTTTCCTTCCTTTTCTTCTTCTTCTTCCCGTCTTTTTTCTTCCACGTTTCCAATTCAATTATTATTATTACCCAAATGGATGGATGTCTAAATGTGTGTGTGTGTGTGTGTGCTACGGAATTGAAACAATTACAAAAAACAAATGAATCGTAAACAAATGGATTGACTTGTTGAGTACAAAGGCATTAATTAATGTTATATTTTTTTTACAAGCCATTGAAACCATTCACCAATTCATTTGTTTCTGCTTTGTTTCCTTTTAGCTGTGCTGTCATTTTTTCGTCGATTTTGATCGAAAGCTGATTGGTTGTCCGCTGTATATACAAATATGTGCAATTTGATATGGGTAATCGAAATGATACCGATGATCAATTAATTACATGTTGTTAATCATTCAGAATAATAATAAAATCGAACATGAAAAAAGAGCGAATAATTTCGAGAATTATCTGCCGGAATGAAGTATTGAGTTCAAATTGAATTGATATGTACATATTTATTTATTTTTTTTTCCTATACGGAGTCCAGGCGCCTTCATGTCACTTGCTATCATATTCACGTTAAAGAGTGAATACCTTGGGCAAAAATCCAATCTAATCGACATCATTATTTATTTTAGGCCATCTTTATTTCTACTTCTGTGCAAATGCCTAACCATGAATAGAACAATCGAATAAATTTAAGCTGAATAAGAAATGAAAAAATTGTGGCTTCATAAAGCGTGCGATGTGCGATGCCCGTTTTTTTCACTCTTTTGTTGTTTTTATCTTATTTCGGTCAATTTTCTGTTGGCGCAATTATCTCACGAAATGTAAATGTCGCGGCAAAAGATCAACAGCACACGTTTTAATGTATAAATCATTCAGAATATTATTTGAGATACAAAAAGAAGAGGAAAAAAATCACCTGAAATTCATTCCAATCAATTCAACGACCAAAGTTTAAGTTTTTTACGAGAGCACAATCGCCGGCCGAAACAGAAAAGTTTAAGGTTTCATTCGATGTTCGAATTGTGACAAAAGGAAATAAAAAATTTAAATTAATGTGACGACACCGAAGGGAATTCGTTGATATAATATGAATGAATGGCTGCTACCGGGACACACCAAGAAATATTATTTCCATTGATATGATCAAATTCAAGTGAAATTATTAGTATTATGATCTGACTGAGAATTCTACGCCTGTTGCGAAAATGCCATAAATTTGATTCAATTCGAAAGTAGTATGTGACAAGGTTAGATTCATCGCGAATGATTGGCCAGCACGCGATATTTACACCACATGAGATTACCTTTTTTTTTCCTCTTGTTCTTTACTGAACTGTTCAATCGTGTATTACCCTTTTCAAATAACGCGTGCCCAACTTTTATTGATTTCTGACGTCGTTACTATTTTGACAATTCAGTGTGCATGTGTGTTTGTGTAAAAAAAGTAAACAAACAAACAAACAAACAACCAGCAATAAAAAAGGCTCAAAAGCCATAACACAATTCATTTCAACATTCGACGAATTCAATTGAAAAATGTTTGTACTCAAACGGACCGAACTGAAAATGGCTCAATTTTACAGTTCACTTGTTTTAGTAAATGCTGTGACTGGCATCTGATACCTGATGCTACATCATGACAAATACATGACAAATGATCGAACTAAATTGAACTAAAAACAAGATTTTTCCTGCGTTACATATACATAGAACACAGCAAACAGCACATGCCACATCAACCTTTAATTTAATCAACGCTGCAATTTTCCATAATTTGCATTTTAAGTTGTAAATTAATCGTTAATTTATGATAATAATAATTCGTTGATGGCAAAAAATAAAAAAAAAAATAAACCAAATTTCTTATATTAAATCAATAAAATCAATCTGATGGATTTCGTACACATTCGGATCATAAGCAAATTTTGGATTTATTAAATATTCACACAGAAAATAGGCTCATTCGAGTGAGTTAGTTGAATCAAAGCTCTAATTTAATGGAATTTTTCAATTGATTTTGTCAAATCGTTTCTTTTTTTTCACATAAAAGAAATGAATCATTTCGCCACATTTTTTTCTTGCCATTTTATTGTATTATTGATTTTATGTACACACATAAAATTGAATTGAACGACACTCGAAGAAAAAAAACACATCAACGAAATCAAAAAGCAAAAAGCAAAAAAAACAGATTTTAAATGCGTGCAACGTTAATCTAATAACCGTTTAAAAAACGGCACACCAAACACATAGAAAATAGCGTCTAAACGTGTGCAGAGTGCAACCATATTTTTTGTTGTTCAAGTCATTCACTTTTGATCAAATTTTTCTTGATCGTATCAATGTCAACAAAATGGACAATGCATTCGACGTTCGACATTTATTTACCTCATTTATGAATAATATTAGCCATGCACTCACGTTGGCATGCCTGTGTACATTGAGTACAATATTTAAAATTTAAACTGAATTAAAGAAGCAAATAAAAAGAAAAAAAATATACATATATGTATGTATATCATTTCAGGCGTGATGACGGTTGACATACTCTGGATCTCCTATCTCGTTTCTAACATTTTCACGTAATTGGTTCTTTTTCCACGTTTAGAATGCTTTTCGTTTAGATTTCTTTTTTTTTATGGATGCATTCGAAATACGTCTATGGAGAGGATAAGATTAGAGCTTCTTTCTTTTAATTTCGCATTTAAATTCTCCATCGTATGTGTCGAATGAACATTGAGAACAAAACTCCATTCAGCACATTATATGTGTAGTACATGTGCATTGCTGTGTACCATATACCGTTGCATTAGCTTCTCTTACGCACTTGAAATGTGAAAATCATTCATTTGTTGTTTTTTTTTATATAAAATTAATGCCCACTGACATTCAGCCGAAACCATGAGCAATGTACTGTTGCACATTTGTTTACCGCATAATAATAATAATTCGCTACGCAATCGATTCTTTTTCCCGTCTATCTCTGTCTCACAATCTTGTATAGCATTCGGTATAATCATATTCGAATGAACGCAAGTTAGGAGAATATGTTTAAAGACATTAAAAGAGTTGTTTGAACTTTTGATCTGAATTCAGTGCGGTGAACAACATTTCAATTTTAGAATTGCGAATAAAAGCTATGACGACCGACAACGGCGACAATACACAGCACCGATACCGATACAAAGATCAATTTTTTTTCTTTTCAAAATGAGTGCAGTACAATTACAATGTCATGTTTTTAATATTGCATGAAATCATCACCGTTGAGTGTGAGAATCAACGAAAACGAATCATTTTCATAAAAGGGAAAAATCATTTTGAGGATTGGTTGCTGTTTGCATCACTTCATTTAACAAAAAAAAAAATAAATT
>GL501541.1:1946910-1966942 GCA_000149185.1 Mayetiola destructor
AACTCTTGATTTACAAAGTTGAAAAGGCCCATTTTCATTCTGGGCCATTCAATTGTGCTGATTGAATGATTATTGCATACTCAATTAATTTGATTTTTAATTGGATATCACGGCCAAACATTGTATTATTATTTTATTTGAGGGAGCCGCCCGAACAAAGTGAGTTGTGGATATATGATTTAGCGTTTAGCATTTTCCTACTTTCCGTCTCCATCATAGACAAAGACCAGTGTTGGTTTTCCATTTGGATGCGTTACTATTTTTAGGCTTATTGAAAAATATTACACTAAAGGTGTACAGTGTAAATTAGACACTACTAGTGAACACAACAAGCACAATCGCATTGAATTTGGTGATTCAGGCGATTCGCTTTTTGAAAACTTGATTGATTCTTATTTTTTATCATCGATAGAGTGCTTATAAGCAATCTTTTGCATAGCAAATGATTGAATTCGGTTTAGAAAGCTTTTGCTTGGGCATAAAAAGGACTTTCTAAAATACCCAAAGCATTGGAGGTTCTCATTTTACTGTGATGGCGTTGTCAATCACAATCAATTTGATTTTAAATTGGATATAAAGGCCAAACATTTTATTATTATTTTATTTGAGGAAGCCGCCCGAAGAAACGATTCAATAATAATTGAGGATCACTTGATTTGGTTTTATTTGATTCATATTTTGTCGATTTTGAGGGGTCGATTCATTCGTAATTTTTTATCGATGATATGTTCAGGACTGCTATGTTTTTCGATACGCATCCCATTAACGGTAATATTTTGTTTGGATTTCTTTAGTTTTCGGAGAGAATGATGCAATCGCACAGAATAAAAAAGAAAATAATAAAAATTGGTCACTGTCGCTTTGTTTATTTTGTTTATTTTGAAACAAATGAAATGTTAACTCTGTTTATTTGTTTCAATCTAAATCTCTGTTGTTATTCATATTTACTTATTTTTGTTTTTGCAAGATAATTGCTTGAGTACATTTTCCTATCTTTTGCCAATTTTTAATGTTCAAAATAAATTTTTCGATAACCTGTCGATCATCTCTTCATTTTATCACAATTCATTGTCAGCCCGAATTGTTTTATTTAATCTACACAAAATGGTATGGGTGGCCCATCATCTCTATATATACAGAGATTGAATGAACGAACAGCAATAGTCAGTTTGAAGCATTTCGACTGAAGACACTAAACTTTCAAAATGAAATATTTGTTCGTATTTTTTGTTATTATTGCAAGTCTTTTGGGACTTTCTCACGGAACAATATGTGCCAGAGATGGACGAAGTGGTGGAAAACAAAATTTTAATAGTGTAGCGGCAATGAATGCTGAAAATGGACGTGGAGGGCGTGAGTAAAACTTTGTCGAGTTTACCATGTTTTTAGAACGTTAATATTTGATATGGAATTAATTTTGTCATAATTTTTTGTTACTCAGGGTACTCTTTCGTACATAATGGAGCATGTTAACAACAATTGCAAAAAGAAGACTTCGAGCACTGTGAACCATTGGAACCCATTGCTTAGTCATAATTCCGTATTTTATGATGATTTTGCGAATGTGTGACATTAAATAAATACATATACGCCAAAAATATTGTCTATTTGATTTTTTTTTCTTCATGCCGCCACTGTTTTTCATACATTCCATTTAATTTCATATATTGAAACATTATTTGAAACAATTGAGCTGATTGATCATTGATCATTGCAAGTAATGTTTAGCATTTAGTTCGTTCTAATTCGAAAACATTTATAAAAAGTCACATAGACATTGAAACTTTATTTGATCCCTTAGAGTTTCGTCGGAGAATATTAGACAAGTCACATAAATGGAAGAATAAATTGATACGGAGACATTTTTAACTTTTTATATCAAACATTATATAAGATTGATCGTTATTCGCTTGAGCTTTGATACTGCGCTGAAAAATACAGAAACGTTCACTTTGTATTTACTACTGTTTTCTTTGTAGTCATCAAAAGTGAGTATCGAGTAATCTTAGTTTGCAATATTACATCATTCTTTGGATTCTAAAGAAAGAACGTCGTACTGTTGACATTGTTACGAAAACGATTCTCTGGTTTCATTTTGTCCACCATTTGCCAACTTTATATGTTAGTTAGGTCCAGAATCAAGCTTATTAAAAATAAGATCATTTTTTTTGGAACGGTGAAACTTCTGAAAAAGTATGAAAATTAAAAACATAACAACTGTTATATTCAGAATTGTCCCAAAGTACAGCTTGGAAATATCTATAATAGTCAAATTATTGATCAAATAATGAGAAATAAAGATATTACAGAGACCGAAGAGCCCAAACAATTTACAAAAGTAGAAAGAAATATGATCGAGCGTAAGTAAATTCGATTTTGTAAATTCGTATCTTAAAATAACAAATTTTGTTCATTTACAGAATTGAAGGGTTGGAGCACTCTGATTGATGAAAAAAAATAGTTGGTCTGGCATCTGAATTTATACCGATCCTTTGGCATGAAATATGCGGAAATTGATATCATTGAAAAGGACAACTATGGTTCGCAAAAGATCAGCTTTAAAACGCTTCTTTTTTCGATGCAGTCTGCCAAAAACCCTCCTGTTGGTCTTCTGACTAGGGCTCTTCACTAGACTAAAACCAACTTTTTGCTTTGCCGTTGATTGAATTCGGTTTAGAAAGCGTTTGCTTGAGCATAAAGTGGTCTTTCTAAAATATCCAAAGCTTTGGAGGTTCTTATTTTACTGTGATGGCGTTGTCAATCACAATTAATTTGATTTTAAATTGGATATCACGGCTAAACATTTTATTATTATTTTATTTAAGGGAGCCGCCCGAAAAAATGATTCAATTATAATTGATGATAACTCGGTTTGTTTTTTTTTTTATTTATATTTTGTCGAATTTTAGGGGTCAATCTCGGGGGAAACATCAAGAAAGATATTCAGAATATTCGCGTATATTCACAAATATTCGCAGATATTCACAAATATTCACAAATAAACAGCATTAATAAAGCTGAGTAAAACAAAACAACACCCAATAAATAAAGAGACATTTGAGGCTAACAGATCTTGAAAAACATTCAAATTTATTACTTTCTGTCAAAATTTGTTTTAAATGTTCATTTCGTTTTTATCATAGTTTTTTTTTCTAAAATAATAATAATTTTTTTGATTAAATGTGAATCCGTTCTTTTTGTTTCCTAGCAACTTCAGAATTCAAATGAGTTTGCTGTCGTTACGCAGTTGATCGAAAAATTTTATTGGGAAGATTTTTGAGAGAAAATTTTCCAGGAAAATTCTTCATGAAAATTTTTTGAAGAAAATTTTTTAAAGCGAATTTTTAATGAAAAATATTTCAGGAAAAAATTTTCGGAAGAAAAAAATTTTCCGAAAAAAATATTCCAGAAAAAAAATTTCCGAAAAAAATTTCCAGAAAAAAATTTTGCAAAAAAAAATTTCCAAAAAAAATTTCCAGGGAAAATTTTGTGCCCGCAAAATTTGTTCCGGAAAATTCCGAAAAAAATTCCAATCGATAGCATTCCTCAAGTTATACCTAAATCCAAAATTTCAGATCGATTGGACAACAATTGACAGAGTTATAATAATTTTTCACAAGTGAGAGAAGAACAAAAAACCAAATGTAGTAATGCACCGTGGTGCATAATAGACATTCGTTTATACACACAATATCGATTATATAAATAAATAAATATTCGTTATATCTACAAATATTCGTAAATATTCACAAATATTCGTAAATATTTACAAATATTCGTAAATATTCACAAATATTCGTAAATATTTACAAATATTCGTAAATATTCACAAATATTCGCAAATATTCGTGAAATTCGTACTTATTCAGAATATTTGCATTTATTCGCGTTGTATTATTATTTTATTTGAGGAAGCCGCCCGAAAAAATGATTCAATAATAATTGATGATTACTCGGTTTGGTTTTATTTGATTCATATTTTGTCGAATTTTAGGGGTCGATTCATTCGTAATTTTTTATCGATGATACGTCCAGGACTGCTATGTTTTTCGATACGCATTCCATTGACGGTAAAATTCTGTTTGGATTTCTTTCTTTGAATGAAGAAGCTGATGAGAATTTGCGCAGAATAAAAAAGAAAATATTGAAAATTGTTCACTGTTGCTTTGTTTGTTTGTTTTTTTTTTGAAAATAATGGAATGTTTTCTTTGTTTATTTGTTACAATCTAAATCTATAAATTTTATTTTGCCTGTCAGTTCAGAAGACTTGTGATTCTTCTCTCAAAGATTTGATTCGAAAATTGTTGTCACCATGATTGAAAAAAAAACAATTTTATGAGGAAGAAATATTTGAAGATCAGAGCAGGGTCTATGGTCAAGCAGAAAAATATGGATCGGGGTATTTTCTTAACCTTTCCAATGATCAATACATATTACAAAGAATATGACGTTACCCCCTTCGAGTTAAAGCTCCGACAACTGTATATAGTACCTATGCCATAAAAAGTTCATACTCGAGGAGTCCAGCCAACACCCAAATATGTCAAACAATGTGAACGCGACACTCGTTCATTGTTAAGTCTCTAAGAAAAATTATGATTATATTTGCTTTATATTTAAATCGCATTATTATCTTAAGATGCCATCGTAAAATGTTTAGAACGCACTGATAATTCAATTTAATTTCAATTTTTCAATTTATTCAGTTTATTGTCTGCCTAGTACAGGCCGATCCTTTGAAACATTAGCCTAATCACATATTTAGTATTTAGTATTTAGTATATAGTTTATAAAATAATCCAGGATTTATAGATTCAAAAGTGTATAATTTACAATATCTTAAATAGTCAGGTAGTTTCAATTAGATTGAAGTAAATAGGCATTGTTAGGTTTAGAGTAAAGAGATCGTAAAATATTAGGTATTTTAGCTAACTTTAGATAGCCCATTAATCATTTTTTCATTTTATCATCATTCATTGTATGCCCGATTCCATAGAAATCTTTATACATATTTGATTTATACACAATGGTATGGGTGGCCCACCATCTCTATAAATACAGAGAACTAATGAACGAACAGCAATAGTCTGCTTAAAGCATTCCGACTGAAGACACTAAACTTTGAAAATGAAATATTTGTTCGTATTTTTCGTTTTATTTGCAAGTCTTTTGGGACTTTCTTACGGAGATATCTGTGCCCAGGATAAAGATGGTAATTTCGTAACTTTACCTATTGATGGAAACAAAGGAGGATATACTCTTCCTGATGGTGAGTAAAATTTTGTCAAATTTACCATGTACAACGTAAATATTTAATATGGAATTTCATTTGAATTTAACCTTCTCCTAATTTTCTGTTATTCAGGATACACTTTATTCCATAATGGAGCATGTTCACCACAACAGCATTAATAAGACTTCGAGCACTGTGGACCATGGAAACCCGTTGCTTAGTCATAATTCCGTATTGTATGATGATTTTGCGAATGTGCAACTTTAAATAAATACATATACGCCAAAAATATTGTCCATTTGGATTTTTTTTTCTTCATACTGCCTCTATTTTGTATGAGCTGAATACGCCTATTGATCACTTTAATTTCGGTTGTCAAATAAATTCCTGCCAATTTTACCTATGAACCTATCAAAACATTATTCGAAACAATTGTGCTGATTGAATGATCATTGCAAATGAGAAAGATTTACTTTTTGCTACAAACTTTAAACGGTCATACTAATGCTTCCACAGATGTGAGTTGTGGATATATAATTTAACTTTTTATTTTTCCCTAACTCCGTCTCCATCATACTCAGTAAAAAAAAAATTGACGTTAAGAGTACTCATTTCGACTAGTCAAAGACGAAATATCGGACACGACTTCAGAACGGTCGACTACGTTGATGTTCGACTGTCTACCGGTCGCCAAATTTATTTCATATCGACTGTTGTACGATCGGAAATTAACATAGTCGACTGTTCTAAAGTCGTGTCCGATATTTCGACTTTGCCTAGTCGAAATGACTACTTTTTATGTCAATTTTTTTTCACTGAGTAGACAAAGACCAGTGTTTGTTCTACATTTGGCTGCATCCGCTTTTAAGGATAAGTTGACTATTTTTAGGCGCATTAGAAAATATTACATTAAATGTGTTGTAAACAATGACAAGCGACGAATAAGACAATACTGCTCACCTCAGTGAAAAAAATTTGCTTGTAACAAACTCATTTCGAAATGAATTTGGCGACCGGTACACAGTCGAACATTAACGCAGTCGACTGTTCTGAAGTCGTGTCCGATATTACGACTTTGACAAGTCGAAATGAGTGCGTTAAACGTCAATTTTTTTTTACTGAGTGGTAAACACAACAAGCCTTTCGCATTGAATTTGGTGATTCAGGCGATTCGCTTTTTGAAAACTTGATTGATTCTTATTTTTTGTCATCGATAGAGTGCTCAAAAGCAAACTTTTGCATCGTCATTGATTGAATTCGGTTTAGAAAGCTTTTGCTTGGGCATAAAAAGGACTTTCTAAAATACCCAAAGCTTTGGAGGTTCTCATTTTACTGTGATGGCGTTGTCAATCACAATCAATTTGATTTTAAATTGGATATAAAGGCCAAACATTGTATTATTATTGAAAAAATGATTCAATAATAATTGATGATTTCTCGGTTTGCTTTTATTTGATTCATATTTTGTCGATTTTTAGGGGTCAATTCATTCGTAATTTTTTATCGATGATACGTCCAGGACTGCTATGTTTTTCGATACGCATTCCATTAACGATAATATTCTGTTTGGATTTCTTTCTTTGAATGAAGAAGCTGATGAGAATTTGCGCAGAATAAAAAAGGAAATATTGAAAATTGTTCACTGTTCCTTTGTTTGTTTTTAAAGCAGTGAAAAATTTACTCTGTTTATTTTTTACAATCTAAAATATCATTTTTATTCGTTTTTATTTCGCCTGTCGGTAAATGAGTTGATAAGTCAGCTTCGAAGAAATAGTTTCATGCGAAAATAAACTACCGAGTTGAATTTGGAAGCAGGTCTTGATGTACAGCTGTGGTTCTACGAATGATTGGAAAAATTGGAAAAACAATTTTTTAAGGAAAATCTTTTTAAGGATCTATGGTCAAGCAGAAAAATATGGATCGGGATATTTTCACAATCTTTCCAATGATCTGTACATATTACAAGGAATATGACGTTACCCACTTCGAGTTAAAGCTTCGACAATTGTATATACATAGTACCTATGCCATAAAGAGTTCATACTCGAGGAGTCGAGTCAACACCCAAATATGACAAACAATGTGAACGTGACACTTGTTCATTATTAATTCTCTAAAAAAAATTCTATGATTGTATTTGCTTTATATTTAAATCACATTATTATCTTAAAATGCCATCATAAAATGTTTAGAATGCTAATTTTTACTGCGTACTGATAACATTTAATTTTTGAATAAAGGATAAGATAGTTCGTTTATCATTTTTTCATTTTATCATCATTCATCAAAAGCTCGAATCCATTAAAATCATTATAGTTGATCTGCACACGAAGGAATGGGTGGGCCACCATCTCTATAAATACAAAGATTGGATGAACCAACAGTAATAGTCAGCTTAAAGCATTTCGACTGAAGAAACTAAAATTTGAAAATGAAATTTTTGTTCGCATTTTTCGTTATTATTGCTAGTCTTTTGGGACTTTCTCACGGAGAATTTTGTGCCATAGATCAACAAAGTGGTAAATTGGCAACTTTTGCTAGTGAAGTAGAAATGAATGCTGCAAATACGCTTGGAGAACGTGAGTAAAACTTTGTCGAGTTTACCATGTTTTTAGAACGTAAATATTTCTTATGAAATTTTATACGAAATTTAATTTGTCCTAATTTTCGGTAATTCAGAGTACACTTGGCAACGTGATGGACTATGTTAAACAATTGCCCACAGAAGACTTCGAGCACTGTGGACCATGGAAACCCGTTGCCTAGTCATAATTCCGTATATTGTATGATGATTTTGCGAATGTGCGACTTTAAATAAATTCATATACGCCAAAAATATTGTCCATTTTGTTTTTCTTCATGCTGCCTCTATTCTGTTCCAACAAATACGTCTATTGGTCACTTTAATTTCGGTTGTCTATGTTAAACAATTGCCCACAGAAGACTTCGAGCACTGTGGACCATGGAAACCCGTTGCCTAGTCATAATTCCGTATATTGTATGATGATTTTGCGAATGTGCGACTTTAAATAAATTCATATACGCCAAAAATATTGTCCATTTTGTTTTTCTTCATGCTGCCTCTATTCTGTTCCAACAAATACGTCTATTGGTCACTTTAATTTCGGTTGTCAATTAAATTCAGGAGGCGGCATCGGCTGTCCACGATACTGCTTCTTCTTTTTCCAACATGGCGGCCTCTCTACGCTATGTTCTAACTCATAACAAATACTATTTTGTGTCCCACTCACTCATATGTTTTTTAAGGTTATGTTTAGAGCTAAAGAAAAACAGTTCAACTGTCACCATTTCAATTGAGGGAGCCGCCTCCTGATTAAATTCCTGCCAATTTTATATAGGAACATATTCAAACATTGTTTGAAACAATTGAGCTGATTGAATGATCATTGCAAAAGGAAAAGATTTACTTCTTGCCAAAAGAACTTGTAGCATCTTATCCCTGAAAGCTTTTCCCTGCATATGTGCTAATTTCGTTTATGTCCCAACTAAAATTCACTTATAACTGTGAAATCACATCTTTAATATATACCTATGCCATACGGAGTTTATACCCGAGGAGTCGAGTCAACACCCAAATATGACAAACAATGTGAACGCTACACTCGTTCATTATTAATTCTCTAAAAAAAATTCTATGATTATATTTGCTTTATATTTGAATCGCATTATTATCTTAAGATGCCATCGTAAAATGTTTAGAATGCTAATTTTTACTGCGCACTGATAACAATCAATTTTTAAATAAAGGATTAGATAGTCCGTTTATCATTTTTTTCATTTAATCATCGAAAGCCCGAATCCATAAAAAAAAATTTATATTTGATCTGCACGCAATGGTATGGGTGGCCCACCATCTCTATAAATACAGAGATTCAATGAACGAACAGCAATAGTCAGCTTAAAGCATTTCGACTGAAGACACTAAACTTTCAAAATGAAATATTTGTTCGTATTTTTCGTTTTATTTGCAAGTCTTTTGGGACTTTCTTACGGATCGATCTGTGCCAAGGATGAAGATGGTACATTGTTTACTTTACCTAGTGCTGAAGGAACCGATGATGGATATGTACTTCCTCCAGGTGAGTAAAACTTTGTCGAGTTTACCATATTTTTAGAACGTTAATATTTGATATGGAATTTTATATGATATTAATTTTGTCCGAATTTTTCGTTACTCAGGGCTCGTTTTCGTACATAATGGAGCATGTAAAAAACAATTGCAAAAATAAGACTTCGAGCATTGTGGACCATGGAACCCCGTTGCTTAGTCATAATTCCGTATTGTATGATGATTTTGCTAATGTGCGACTTTAAATAAATACATATACGCCAAAAATATTGTCCATTTGGATTTTTTTTTTCTTCATGCTGCTTCTATTTTGTATGAGCTGAATACGCCGATTGATCACTTTAATTTCGGTTGTCAAATAAATTCCTGCCAATTTTACCTATGAACCTATCAAAACATTATTCGAAACAATTGTGCTGATTGAATGATCATTGCAAACGGGAAACATTTACTTTTTGCTAAAAACTTTAAACGATCATACTAATGCTTCCACAGATGTGAGTTGTGGATATATAATTTAACTTTTTATTTTTCCCTAACTCCGTCTCCATCATAGACAAAGACCAGTGTTGGTTCTACATTTGGATGCATCTACTTTTGAGGACAAGTTGACTATTTTTAGGCGCATTGGAAAATATTACATTAAAGGTGTACATTGTAACAATGACAAGCGACAAATAAGACAATACCGGTAAACACAACAAGCCTTTCGCATTGAATTTGGTGTTTCAGGCGATTTGATTTTTGAAAACTGGATCAATTCTTATTTTTTATCATCAATAGAGTGCTTAAAATCAAACTTTTGCATTGCAATTGATTGAAATCGGTTTAGAAAGCCAATGCTTGAGCATAAAGTGGACTTTTCAAAATACCCAAAGCTTTGGAGGTTCTTATTTTACTTTGATGGCTTTGTCCATTACAATTAACTTGATTTTTAACGATCACTGCCAAACATTGTATAATTATTCTATTTGAGGAAGCCGCCCGAAGAAATGGTTCAATAATAATTGATGATCACTTGATTTGGTTTTATTCGATTCATATTTGGTCGGTTTTGTGTTTTGAGAGGTCATTCGCTCGTAATTTTTTATCGATAATTTGTTCGGGACTGCTATGTGTTCCGATACGCATTCCATTACCGATAATATTCTTTTTGGATTTATTCAGTTTTCGGAGAGAATGATGCAATCGCACAGAATAAAAAAGAAAATAATAAAAATTGTTCATTGTCGTTTTGTTTGTTTTGAAACAAATGAAATATTTACTCTGTTTATTTGTTACAATTAAGATATCTATTATTATTCATCTTTATTTATATTCGTTTTTTGCAAGATAATCACTTGAGTACGCAATTTTAGCGAAATTTCCTATCTTTTGCCCATTTTTAATGGTCAAAATACATTTTTCGAGAACCTGTCAATCCTTTCTTCTCATTTATCATTCGCTCGAATCCAAAGAAATTCGATGGCCCACCATCTCTATAAATACAGAGATTGAATGAACGAACAGCAATAGTCAGCTTAAAGCATTTCGACTGAAGACACTAAACTTTCAAAATGAAATATTTGTTCGTATTTTTCGTTATTATTGCAAGTCTTTTGGGACTTTCTCACGGAACAATCTGTGCCAGAGATGGACGAAGTGGTGGAAAACAAAATTTTCCTAATATATTTGCAATGATGGCTGAAAATGGGCGTGGAGGCCGTGAGTAAAACTTTTTCGATTTTATCATGTTTTTAGAACGTCGATTTTATCATGTTTTTATCATGTTTTTTTCTTATGAAATTTTATATGAAATTAATTTTGTCCTAATGTTTTGTTACTCAGGTTACTCTTTGGAAAAGAATGGAGCATGTTAACAACAAATGCCAAAAGAAGACTTCGAGCACTATGGACTATGGAAACCGGTTGCTTAGTCATAATTCCGTATTGTATAATGATTTTGCGAATGTGCGACATTAAATAAATACATATACGCCAAAAATATTGTCTATTTGGATTTTTTTTCTTCATGCTGCCTCTATTTTGTATCAACAAATACGTCTATTGATCACTCTAATTTCGGTTGTCAATTAGATTCCTGCCAATTTTATATAGGAACATATTCAAACAATATTCGAAACAATTGAGCTGATTGATCATTGATCATTGCAAGAAATGTTCAGCATTTAGTTCGTTCTAATTCAAGAACCATCACTTTTGACTTTCGATCATACAGTTGTAAAAAGTCACATAGTCATTGAAACTTTGTTCGATCCCTTAGAGTTTCGTCGAAGAATATTAGAAAAGTCACATAAATTGATTCGGAGACATTTTCAACTCTTTATATCAAACATAATATAAGATTGACGTTATTCGCCTGAGCTTTGATAATGCGTCGAAAAATATGGAGAAGGTTATGTGCACTCTGCCATTGATAAAATTGAAAAAAATGAAATTAAAAAAAATATTTGAAACGTTTCGTTAGTAGTCATCAAAAGAGAGTATCGAGTACTCTTAGTTTGCAATATCACGTCATTTTCATGTTAGATTTTTGCTGCGGTGTTGACATTGTTAAGAAATCGATTCTCTGGTTTCATTTTGTCCAATTTGGGCTCTTTACAATAACAAAAGCAACGATTGCATCAGAGCGTTTATAAAATATCTCACCGAAAATGAAAATCTTCACAAAGACAACAAAAAACAAATAAAACGCAATCGATTGATTTTATTTCGAATTTTTTTTTCGCATGTTTATTTCCAAGAACTTTAATAATTTCTTTCATTCAATAAAAATTCAATTCCATATTTTGTTGTTTCTTTTTCTTTTTCATATATAAATGCTAAACTTACAAACTAATGGACGGAATTATAGTTGAAATTGATATTTATACCAAAAAAATATTTTGTTCATTTTCTTTTTTCTTGATTTGGATCTATCATATACACATGCTCTTCTCTCCCCACAATATCATCATTTCTTATCATATCTCAATGAAGAATAGAAAAGAATTTGGATTCGATGTAAAAATGATCGAAGTTTCGAAAAAAATTAAAAAAAAAAAAGCAAGAGAGAAAATTTGTAGCTAAAATTATCAGAAATTTCGATCTTAAATAAAGAATTGTTCACAAATCAATTCAAAAATAAAGAAACTCACGTTAATGGAAAATTGAACACTAACGGAAAACTTTTTGCGATAAAATGAAAATTGTAGAAATATAGGGCAAATATATTGATCAATTGAAAAATAGAATATGGCTGCTTGAAATTTAGATCATCTTTACAAAATAGAAAAAATTGAGACATTCTTTAAATAAAAATTAAAAAAAATATGTGAATTTGATAAAAACTAAGATTTTTGAATTTCTATATCTGCACTTCACATCTGAATGACTCGATAATAGTTAAATTCGTAAAATCAATTTGCGATGCATTCGATTATGTCTAATTTCCGAATTCACAATGATACGGACGGAAATAAAAAAAAAAAAATACATTCGACGTAAATATTTTTTTGTTTTAAAAGTGAAAAACAAAACAGACGGAATCAGTTATATATCAGTTGCATACATGAGATTCGATAATAAATTGATAAGCAACAGAAATGGCAGCAAACATTTTCAAAAAATGTTTTGACAACCATTTTGAACATTTCACAAAAGGAAAATACAAATAAAGTTATTTCACTAAACATTCTTATTGTTAAACAGTAAAAACTATCGTCGGCGTCGTCGTCGTCATCGTTTCCATAAGGTACTTACTGATGTGTGCTAATTGCTTCGATTCAACAAACTTTTCTGTTTTCAATTCGTAACTGTGTATTCGCTATCATTATTTTGCTTTGGACTATATCCGCCATTCTAGTACATCCCTCGTCTCACCAGATAAAACAGTGTTAATATACCGAATAAGATAGTTTTATTTAGATGCAGATTAGTTGCCATATTTCTGTTACTATCGGTTTTTCCTATTTCGGATACATGAAAAATAAAACGATTAAAAAAAAACAATCCAGATTTCCAAAAAGATTCTTCTCGAATTATTATTATTGATGGCATTTTTCATTTTAGCCGAATTTCAGTGAATTTTCATTAATTTTGAAAAAAATCATCGATGATTCTTACCCATTTGAAATTGAAGAGTTGGACTAGACATACGTCCATCACCACCATTACTGAAAGCTAACACTCTCATTTTGTAAGCCTTGCCCGGCGTCAAAGTGTCCACATAACATTCGAGTTTGTTGCCAATCAAAATGATCGTATCGTTTGCTGTTGACATATCCTGATCAGATTCCCAAACACGAACTTTATATCCTTGAATCGGTTCTTCTTATTATTGATGGCATTTTTCATTTTAGCCGAATTTCAGTGAATTTTCATTAATTTTGAAAAAAATCATCGATGATTCTTACCCATTTGAAATTGAAGAGTTGGACTAGACATACGTCCATCACCACCATTACTGAAAGCTAACACTCTCATTTTGTAAGCCTTGCCCGGCGTCAAAGTGTCCACATAACATTCGAGTTTGTTGCCAATCAAAATGATCGTATCGTTTGCTGTTGACATATCCTGATCAGATTCCCAAACACGAACTTTATATCCTTGAATCGGTTCTTCTTCCATTGTGACACCAACATAACGCCAAACAACACGAACGGTCGACGGATTGATACCATATACATGTACCGATGATGGTGGTTTTTGGGGCGCTTTTCGATATGTTCGTTCTGGAATGGAAATGAAAATGAAAATGGAAATGAATCATGTGAAAAAAACCCGAACAAGAACAAGAACAAGAACAATAAAAAAACATACCCTCATAACGTTCACTTTCAGGACCTTCGCCGGCAGCATTATAAGCCATCACTTTGACGTAATAATGTGTATCTGGTTCCAAACCGACAATCAAAGCCCATGGACGCCTTGAACGTGACAAATAATAAACAGCATCCTCTTCTTTGAAACCTTTTTTCCAGTATTTCAATCGATGACCAATCAAATTACCACGAATTGCTTCACGTGTTTCATTCACCGGATTCCATGTAACATTTAAGCATGTTGAATTGAAACCGATAGCAACTGGTTGTTGTGGTGCCATTTGTGGCATATCTTCGGCTGAATAAATTGTAACAAATGGACTTTCCGGTCCATAGCCAACATCATTGATGGCTTGCACTTTAACATCGTATTGTGTATAATATCTTTGTGTTGGAATTTGAACGATTGCTTTACCCGTATTGCCATGCTGTTTTAACACTTCTGTTGCCCATTCGGTACGATTATTTTCCTCGTGCAAACGCCAAAAAATCTTATAATGAATTCCATGAGCATTTTGCTCTTGTGGCAATAATGGATCCCAACGGATTGTCAAATCACCAATTTTACCACCACCGCCGCCAATATTGTGCGGATATATGTATGGTTTATCATGAATGGTATTGTAAAGTGGTGATGGTGCGCTTGGTACACCGATGCCCAATTCATTGACAGCACAAACACTAAACTCATAACCAGACCATGGTGTCAAATTTGTTATATCAGCTTGTTTACGTCCATTGTATCGATCAACTTCGCTGCCAATTACCTCTTGTGACACATTGACCCAGGTTTTGTTCCAATTTGTGCGACCCAAAATGTTATAATGTCTTATTGGTCTGCCATTGTCAGTTCCATCGAGCCATTCCAATCTAGCGGTTGTTCTGTGAATTTCGATAACTTTAACACCGCCTGGTGCTCCAGGTGGTCCAGATATAATAACATTTGATTTTGATGAGATTTCATTAACCGAAGCCCTTACAATGCACTCATATTCACCGGAATCAAGCAATGAAGCATTGAAAATTTGTAATGTATTTTGTTCGATAATCTAATTTAAGGAAGAATTGTTCGATTTGTTAAAAAATAAAATAAAATTGCGCAATTGAATTGATTATTGTAGGCAACCTACGATATTTTCTCTTTCGATAAGCAATTGTCCATTATGTTTCCAAATAAATGCAACATCCAATATAGGATCATAGCTCACATCACAACGGAAATAAAGATAATCACGAACTTGTGCAACAACTTGAGCGTCCAACCGTTGTGTGAATCGTAGTTCCTCTGTAATTAAAATTAACATTTTTCGACTCATATTGAATATAAAATTCCATTTTCCATGTACCTAAAACAATGAGCCGTGATCTCGATTCATCCGTTCCGTACTCATTCGTAGCCACACATGTGTAAATACCCTCATCATCTCGAGACGTTGGTGATATTATTAGTGTGCCAGTCGGTAATATTCGTCTATGTCCACCAGATCCAATAATAGCACCATCTTTTTTCCATTGAAATTTGGGCCTGGGTGCTGCCTCTGGATCACAAACTATTGTCGTATTTCCATTATAAATAGCATAAATTTCCTCTTCAAGTGGTCGCTTATGGAAGGACGGTTTCATCGATAATACCCTTAGCTGTGCTGACGAATAAACGGTTTGAAGTTGATTTTTTGCCGCACATTGATACATTCCATCGTCTTTTTCCGGATCTAAGAATTTTATTGTCAACACATTATCCTGTATCGTATATTTATCACGATCTAATTTATCACGTTCCATGAGCTCAGCATTTTTGTACCATGTATAATTAACATCTGGAATTGCATTTGCCTCACATATAAAACTAACTTCACTCTTATAATCCTTTATTTTATCTTTTAATGGAATGGTAAAATTTGGTTTCATTTGAATGTTTAATACAATGGATTTTTGGATTGCTTTGCGATCGTTAAATGTTGAACAAATATATTCGCCATTATCATTGAGCGTTGCATTCGGAATGATTAATACACGATCGTAATTAATTTGATATGCTCGTCGTGGTAAACCACCATCTTTGCGAGTCCAATTATATTTTGGAACCGGATAACCAAAGGCCATACATTCAAGACGAATTTCGGCTCCGGCATTTGGTGATGCTGGAAAAACTTTTGGAAATGAATTTGCAAAAATCAAGTCTTGATAATTTGGGCTTGGATTCACTTTTAATTGGAAATATGGCCCATTTCGACCGGTTGAACTGACCAAACTTTGAACAGTACATGAATAATTGGCCCGATCAATTATTTCCAAAGCGGAAAAATATAATGCACCATCATAACTGACAAACACACGTTGATCCTCCTGCACAAAATTCGGAAAGAAATCACGCGACCAATAGTACTGAACACCGGGATAGTCTAAAATAAAAATAAGAAAAGAAAAAAATGAACAAAATTTATTCCAATTTCTTAAATTACACAAATATTTAACTTACGCTGTGGCGGATCACAGAATAATGCATGACCCCAATTCGATTTGCCAGATTCACCCGACCGCTTCAAATTGAATTCCATAATGTAGCCAAAATTTAATGCAACACTTTCGGAACGAATTCGTCCATATTTATTTTCGGCAATACAATGATATGTTCCTTGATCATGTGTCTGATCCGGATTGTAAATAATCAAATTTCCGCCGCTAATTGTAAATCGTGAATCACTTAATGGATCAATTTTATGAAATGTTAAATTATCATTAACATAATCCTCCTTATACCAGCTGTAGGTAGGCGTTGGATAGCCAGCTGCCAAACAACTTAATGTTGTATCATTTCGAATAACTCGTTTGCCGGTATCAAAAGTCGTTTCATTTGGTTGATTCACAAAATATGGTCCACGTGGAATTTTGGCATATTCAGTTTTAATTTCAATGCCATAATCAAAGCCACGATGATCATCTTGTTTGATATTGATATTGTTTGGATTATATAATTGATGCGATTCACATATGAATAAATGTTGTTCAAATTCATAAACTGGAATGAATAGCCATCGATCTTTTGTACGTGAATATCCATAAACTAGTCGAGTTTTTTCCATGCTATACAATGGATTTTGATCTTTTCGCATAAGTGAATCAAATCGATTATAATATCGATTTGTATCTTGTAAATTCTCTTGTATTGTATCAATATCAAAATCAGTTTCCTCAAATGCAAATCCATCATCAACGCTCACCAATGGCGATCCATCATCATTTTGCCAACTATTCGGTGCTATTTGACGTGCCGATACATAATAGCGATTTTGTTTTTGATCACTAACAATTAAATGCTTCAAAATGAATGAATGCTTTTCAACATTGTCTACATTAATCAAATCACCTTTGTACGCTTGACAAATTTTTTTTGCATCGTACCAATTTCGTTTTGGTGATTTAATGAAACGATAACATGAACTACGATATGCAATCCAAAATTCTGGACAAAAACTATTTTCATCAATACCATCGGCACCAGGATTAACACCTGCAAATCCACCAACACCATATGTTCCACCCAAACTATTATAATTATTATTATTATTCGTATCGAATGTACTACGTCCTGAATTCAATGGATTTGTTGCATCATAAAATGGATTTGAGCTCAATCCGGTGCCACTAATTTCATTTGGTTGACCATAACCGAATGGTGTACGGGAACTAACTCCATAATTTTGTCCAAACGAATCATAATTTTGAGATGGTTCATAATTTCCATAATTATTGTTGCCATACTGGGCTAATGGTTTGCCCAACAATTCATTGTATGTATTGTTGACGGTCATTAGTTGTGACGTACATTTTGATGCTAATAGCAGCAAACAAATTACAGCCAATAACATCGTATTAGTCATCATTATGTATGAATATCATTACTTTATGGGGTCGCCTTCTAATGCACGGTACCCTATTTTACTGTCTATGTCTATACAAACAAAATGAGGAAAAGAATAAAATCACAATTTTGAACTTTTAATGCAAATTCTGGAATTAATGCAACTTTTCATATATTTACAATAGTTTTTTAATTTGAAACACACGAAAAAAAAAACATTGAACGGCGCATGACATGAATCAAGCGCACATTGATCAAAACAAATACAAAATATTCAATTTTGTTCGGCTTGATTCTGTACTGATTGATATTTTATTTTACACCATCAAACACACCTAAAATCCAACGACACAAATTGAAATTCATTTTTAATTCGAATTTTATCCATTAAAAAAAATAATTCATTTTTCGATTCAATTGGAATTTTTAATTGATATATTTAACACATTGACTGGGCGTGGTTATTTGAAGCTCTTTACACATATATTTTGAAACAACGATTTAGTTTCCATGGAATTTTTGTCTAACAATAATAGTGTGTGACATTCAAATTAATTTCTCTTTTTTGGTTTAAAACTCACCATAAATTGCCGCTTCTTTTATTATTCACATAAATAATGGCACTTTGGTGATTTACACTAAAACACAAAAATCAAACTAAAAACAAAACCAAAAAAAAAATGAATGAAAATTTTAGCGATGAGAGGTCCGTGTATCTCGTATAAACTACTACAAATCACCATTGACTGTCATTCAATGAGAATGCGATACCAATCCACTATTCAATTGTGTATAAAATGATTTGGATGAGCGCTGCTGTCGCTATTTAAATGTCGTTAACCTTTTAATGTAGTGGTTGTAACGGCTTTGCAAACGATACTATTGTGATCCAACCTGGATGTCTTCAATTTTTCTATTAAAAAATTAGAAAAATAAAATTAAACTTCTTTCAAAATACTTCTCAAAAATGGTTCGATCATCGTGTGCCACATGAAATAATTTGTCCAAAAGGCCACATAAATGTACAAAATAATTCCACTATTCAGCTCAAGATGGCACCAACATTGAAATTCCAATCTAAATGATTCACCTGCTCGCTGATTGAAACGTTCCAAATTAAAAATCATTACTCACTCAACGATGAGTCAAATAAATTCTCCGATTGGGGAGGGAGCACCGGCAAGAAAAAAACACAATTATTCAATTTTTTTTCATCGCTTTATTCTCCATTGGCGCTTTCAATAACAACGAATTATACAACTTGCCTTAAAAATTAAAAATGGTCGGAATTCAAAAAAAAAAAAAAGAAGAAGATTCTGAAGCGAAAATATATGAATAGGAAAATGACGTCTGCATTTTGAAAAAAAAAATGGGAAGTGCAATAATTAAATCCTGGCAATATGGTGAAAAATCGCACATTAACCAACCACACCGATATTCGATAATTAGCAATGCCGATTTTCCGGCATTTTCTTGTATGGCACTCGTTTTGCTCATTTTTGTTGTTGCGTTCGTTCAATGGCGTTTTTTTTTTCTGTCGACGACAAACCGAAAATATAAATTGATCGAACTTGCACAACATAGTTCAAAAGCATTCGATTAAGCCACTAAGCTTTGTAATTATAAAATCCTTCGGCCGTTTCTTCACACCTAGTGTGCATACGACAATATTATGATGTCATGGTACATGGATCATGATGGCATCACTTGGATATTTTTTTTTGTATTAAGGTATTCTTTAAATAATCGTTTCGCGTACATTTAGTAAATTGCTCTTAATAAATGGAATATTTTAATAACTGTCAGAACATTGCAACGCTCTGAAATGGCTCTATTTCATAAAATATTTCTTCTTTTGTAATTTTTTTTTTCTTTTTTTTTATTGACATAGCGAATTAATTTGTATCTTCACTAAGTATCATTATCATCATCTGAATGACAATTCATTTAAAAATTGAGTTGTTTTTTGTTTTAAATTTTTCGTTTTGTAATAATTAACTCGATTACGATAATAATAATAATATTAATATTAATAATAATAATAA
>GL501541.1:1979202-1991103 GCA_000149185.1 Mayetiola destructor
CTGAAAATCAATCTGATCGCCATATCAATACCAATCTGTGCTCAAATTACATGCTAAAAAGATTTTACTGAATTCAAATGAAAAACAATGGAAATGCATTGTTTATCAATTGATGGAATGTGCCTGATGCCTTGTTCCTTGTCAGTATCTGTGGTTGCATTGAAATGAATGATCAAATTACAAAAACAATGCCATTATTTATATTATTTCCTTGCACAAACTATCCCGTCCATAAGCAGCGAATTTCTGCGAAAGATAGAAAAAACAAAATATAAAAAAGACAAAACCGAAGAATGCTAAACCAATAGCAATCGGTGAGTGTCCCATGTGGCCACTTTTCCATCTCTCTCTTTCTCTCTCTCTATTGCTCTGGCTTCATCGTATACATACGAGGCAACGAGAATGTATTTGTTTATTATACGCTGTGCATATATGCGTATGGAGCAATTCAAATGAAGTATAAAAATTGGGTGAGGTCGCCAGACATATTTTAATAATCAATCCATGCTGCTTAACGAAACCTATCTCATTCTGCTAATAATTCACATTGAATGCGAACGCTTATGCAAACGGTTCTTTTGTATACTAATAAATCAATTCAAATCGAAAATATGCAATTTCAAATGAATATTACACGAATATGGTGCAAATGATAAATGGCAACAATACAATGGCGATAAACCGAGTGAAAGGGGCAAACGAACGACAACAATCAGAAACATATCGAATGAATGTCATGAAGAACTCGATGGAAATACATTAATTTATCTGTATTTTATTGAAAAAAAGAAAAACGATCGAAACAAACGAAAATGAGATAAAATTCAATTCCACAACAAATGCGACCAATGCACCAAAGTAAATCGAAGGGTAAATAAAAACGAATTTTCAGATGAAAATCATTCATTTTTTGAAGTGGTGTGATATTCATGAATGGGGAATACAATATAGATTATATTCATATTCATTTCAGTGTTAAATTTATGTGCATGAACCGCTATCAAGAGTGCGAGAGTAATAAAAAAATAAAAATATATGACAAAATATTCAGTCGTCTATGTTCTGTATTCTGTATTGTGTATCTCTTCTCGTCGATTACACCCTATTTATATATTACCTATATTATCATTATTATTATTATTATTATTATTATTATTATTGTTCTTGTCTTGGGTATCGGGTCTCTTTTCGAATTTGTATGCATTTTTTTTCGTTCCACTCTCTGTTCATTTCATATATTGTTCTGTGTATAATAGTATTTTGTTGCATTTTGTCTATTGTTTTCACTTTTCACTTCCCATTTTTTATTCGATTTCGATTTGTCTGACACGCGGTACATGCACGACAACCATTAATAATATACATATTTTCGTTTCGTCACAGTTTTTCCCATTCATTTTTATGTTGATTTTTCTTATTCCGTTTGTATTCCTCTTTTTTTTGTTTTGTAGTTTGAAATAGAATGCACACCGATCGAGTGTAAATTTCAACATAAAGAGCCTGCAATAAATAATAGTAATCCGACCACGAACCACGAAATACACTTATTTTAATAATTGTGTAAAAAAAATGGCATCAGCTACAAAAATAAAAAAAATACTCCGATAAACAATGAATTCGGTCGCCGTAGTGATGTGTATCTCAGATAATATAATCTCCGATCAATCATCTTTGTTGGTTATCAAAACACACGATAGATCCAGCAGTCAACAATAGTAATCACCGAAAGATATGTTCATATATATATGCCCTAAATGGGCTTCCGTAAAAGACATCGACAATGATTCGACGACCGATTCGTTCATGAAGTTCAGTATTTAGGCTTAACATTCTTCAATGACACTCACTCATTATTCGTAACACGTTTGAGTATGCCTTCAAATGATGTGTCTCTCAAAAACTGAAAAAAAATGATCATGGAATGTATGGGACTATTATCTTCCGCATTTGAGACATACATTTCAATAAAATCAATACAAATGTACCGAATACGTCTAATATAAGTGTAAGCGCTGAAATGTTATGTTTATCTCTATCAATCTATTGTTGTTATTATTTTTAATACTCTTTTTTTTTTCGTCAACAATGTTGCACAATGTCTCTTGAACTCAGTATATGAATCCAATCAATATATGTGTTGTTAGCCGATGATAATGAGAGAGTCTGATACAATCACTTTGCCGCTTTTGTCAAATTATAATTATCATTATTGTAATTTTTCACTGGTTCGATTTGTTTTTTCTCTTACGGATGATTGTTTTAACACTATTCGGCGATTTTGGGTCCCGTCCCAAATTCAAAGGCGGGTCAGGCCAATTCCTTTGGGCTATTTCGTTTTATCGAATTTGCGGGTTTTTTTTTATATATATTTTTTTATAGAAGCGAAATCGTTTTATTCGCAAATTTATCCAAAATAATTCGGTTTCATGATATTATCGTATGTTTCTTTTTCGAATCATTGATTACCTTAATCCGGGATGTATATTTTTCGCACTTGTCTCCGTTTATAATCATAAAACTGTTTATATGCTGTATATATATATACTTGTTGCCCTTGCCTCCCTTCTTATTCTTACACTCTCTCTTTCTCTCTCTCGTTCTTTATCTTTTTTTTGTAACAATTCAAATTCGTTTTATCCACGCACTTGAAATGAGAAGAAGGCGAAAAAAAATGAATATGAGCACTTGTAACATATAATATTATAATATGATTCATTTAATTTTCCATATTTAAAACGTATCATTTTTCTCTGGGCTTTTGAATTATTCGATTCATTTTTCTTTGATGAACCACTACCGGTTCGTGACGATGCAAGAACAAAATGCGATTTGATTCACTATATCAAATTTGGCTACTTAAATAGGTCAAAAATTATACGAATATATTCTATTGATAAGAGTAATTTTTCGATTGTTTCCAAACAAGCAGTTATTGGAAGCATAACAGCGAATCTTTATGGAAAATCGTTCGTTTTTACGCAAATAGAACAATTTGAAATGTAATAAATTTCGAACAGTGTTACAAATGAAATGCCATTTTTGGTGCCTATGGCCCGAATATTTCAAAAAAAAAAAAAAATGTTGTTTTGATGTGAGTAAAAAGACGCTTATGTGCAACGCACACAGACACACTTTTTGTTTTCGTATGCTTTGGAATTCTCCATTTAAAGACAAGACTTGAAATTCGTTTAGATGTGCACAAAAATGCACAGGTATTTTGCATTGAAACACAGATGAAACATGTACTGGCAACAACAATTAAAAACGAATATTCAAAAACTCTGACAATCGCAAGGTAGATATGAAAAAGTATTGCTTATTGCGTGCTGCATCATAATGCTGATCACATTGTTAACGCCAATTTGTATATTTTCTTCAATTCTATGTGGTATTCATCATGTTAAAAAAAAAAACGTCTTAAATGTGTACGTTGTCAATTCAACCGTTTGGCTGAAAGTTTGATCAAGTCCATTTGCTGCTCTCATCAATGCATTTGAAAGTCTGGAATTGAAACTTTAAGCCAAAACTTTATGGAATTCACTGGAAAAATTAGGATACTAGATTTACAGTGAAGGATTGATACAATTTATACCAAATGGCCTCTTTGCGACAATTCTGTTCCTCATAGGTTTCTGATAAACGTTTATTTCTCATTATTGGGCGAAATCCTCAAATTAAATTCATATGAAAGGTCACCAATTTAGATATTGCTTAAAACTCAATGAATGGTGAATGTGTCTGTGCCTTAAATCGAATACCAAAAATAATCAAAAAGCAAATTTAAATGTGACAAAAGACGGTTTTGTTGGCCAATTCCATGTTTCTCTGCTTAATTGAATTGATTGTTTTTGTTTCTTGTAGCTAACGTTGCAGTGTAATACAAGTTTAATGGATTTGGCCTATAGGCCGAAAGAGTCCATCGATGGCAATCATTCGATTGGCCTTTTTCATATATTTTGAAATCGATTCGATAAACTCTTTCATTACAGAGTATTCAGTTCTTTAAAATTAAATTTTCTTTCACATTTCGATCATAATGATAACAATGTAACAGTACATTTGTTTAACGAACGATTTGACAACACTTGACAACATGTGAATAGTTTCATTTTTAGAATGGGCATGGCAAACTGGCAATTTTCGTCGTTGTGGACATATTCGTAGAGTTTGGAGCTCATTGAATTTTATTTCTTATTATTTGTTGTTCTATTTAATGATCAACATTCGCACAATCCTTCAATTATATGCTATAAGTTATTGCTTTGCGTGAAATTTCGTGTGTTTACGGGTATCCAAGCAAATGATTTGTTCGATATAAAATACTCTATGTTTTGTTTTTGTTTTTTTTTACGTTTTTTTGTTCGGTGTTTGACGTACATTGACACAAAACAGTTCATAGCACTGAAAATTATTATCATTATTCACCCAAAATATATTTTGTTGCCCATATAATAAATGATTAATGATTTATATTCATTCTTCTTTTATCCAATTCATGGAATCTATTCATTTCTTTTTTTTTTTGCTTTTCGTCCTCTTGCTTTGGCAAACTTATGACAATTATTATTCATTCTTCAATCGATTTGCTCTTTTCGAACCAAAACACTCTTGAATCTTGAATTTAGCATTTGTCGCGTTTTTCCTGAAATTTTTTTTATTTAATTTGTCTGATTTCTTACTTTAGTGGGAAATTTTTAGCTGCTTTTGTTTTCAATACAGATCCGAATACACTGATCCAAATTTTGTTCCCCTTTATTTTTTTGGTCGTTTTCTTTTTCTATCCACTTTTAAGTTTGATATATTGTTGTTGTTGTTGTCCTATGCACATTATAACACAGGACACAGGGTAAAATTTCCAAAATGTTCCGATAAAAAGTATTTGAGATAAAATCTTATTTAATTGACTGAACGATGCTTTGAACAATGTAACGATTGACGGAAATCTTTGTTACCGGAATCGTTTTATTTGTTAAGAAAAAAAAACACACACACACGCACACACATTTCACTTTTTAATCCCGGGTACAAGAGTAAATATCTTGTAAAATGAACCGATTGACGAAGAACTTTGTTCGATTAAAATCCTAAACGAAAAAGACTAAATGACAGTAACGAACAGTATACACGAAATGATTTGTCGCTATATGAATTATGACTGACCTGCATGACAGTAACCAACAGCACATATAGCAAGCAAAAATTCAAAACCAAAAGCAATAAAAAAAAAAATCGTTCGCATTGCTTTGCTTCTGCGTTTGTGTGTATGATGCCAGGCATACTTGGCATATCTTCATACAAAATGTGTATGTATTTTAATGTTGCGCCCGAGTGTGTGTACACATTTGTATAATGGTCGTGTTCACCAAATATCATTTTTTGCCTTAATTTTTTTTTTTTTTTTTGGATAAATAATCGTGAATTAATCTGGATGTCTTGAAGCCAAAATGGGATGGACACATCCAAAAATGTGCATACAATGCACATTAAAACATTAAATGAATGTGTGAATTTGTTTGGATTTTCGCCGCTGTAAATTACATAATATCAACTTTTAAAAATCTCATTTGACCGTTGAACTGAGCTCACGGTCCGATATCTTTTTTGATTTGGAAAAAAAAGTTAAATCGGTTTTTCGATTATTTTCTCTCGCATTCAGATTGAATCGTTTAAGGTTTAATGGCAGCTATAATCATACGTTAAGATGATTGTTATTGGGAAAAAAAAACTGTTTGGCTATGACAGAACATGTATCAATGTGAACGCATCATTATCCAAAACATCGTCAAAAGAACATACTCATCAATCGAACGGTCTCCGCATCATTGATATATTATCTCGTGTCTGAAACGTCTAGATCACATCGCCCAATCAAAATTGTCCAGGTTTTGTTTTCTAGATTGTCAACGCAAGCGATACATTCGTTTGGTTAGCATTACGTGTGTCAATGTTTAACACAAATATATATTAAATACAAAAACTTGTCAGTGTACACGGTAAACGAACCGAATCAATCCACACAATATTTAAAGCTTCTTGTTATTCTACTTGGTGAATTTGAACAAACCACATCTGTACAATCGAATAGAATCGTTTACTTTTTTTTCTTTCATCATTTTTAATTTAAATTTGAGCTCATCGTTCTTTGATTCGGTGTTTTAATTTGAATTTGCGATTCTTTTGTGAAAATCAATTGTTTGAATAGGTGAGTTGTGGATAATTTCATTCAAAAAAAAAAAGAAAAAAGAAAAAAAACAATTAAATAAAAATTCATTTGAACAAAATTGCTAAACGGAATATGAATCCGGCCGTCCATTTAACCTGAATTTCATTCAAATGTGACGAGCATTACAATTAGTTTTTGTGTGGCTTGAATGAAACGTCATCAATTTCATTGGTGGCGCCAATATCAACCAACTTTACCATTTTTGATTATAAATTTTGTTTTTTTTTGTTTGTTTTTGCATCTTTCACCAAATTAGACAAAATGACGAAACAGTATTTTCTTGGAATAACATTGTTATTTATGGTTTATCTTGGATATGCACTCAAACAAGATGAATGTGAAGGTGGGTGGTTTTAGGCCTGAATTCGATCGTTTTATTTCATTCAATTCATTTTTCTCTCTCTCTCGTTATTTTACTAACGGTATATGGTCTCATTTCCATCAATAGTTTGCGTTAAAACACTTGAAGAATTTGAAAGAGATTACCTGAAAGATGAAGCGGTCAGATCAAGTACACAAGCCATTGAAGAAGCATTCAGAAAATATTGTCTAACTGCCAAACCAACACAAAAACGACTTGTAAGTGATTATCGTTTTGCGTATGATCATACTGACGTGGCCTTTGGCTAACTAATTTTCACTTTATATTATTTCAGTGCTATTCTTTGGGAGGTACAGAAATATCGGCCACTAGTATTTTAGGTCAAATGTCAGCACCATTCAAATCTCATATTCCACCACATAAAGTGTGTGAAAGACTTAGGAAACATAATCCACAAATATGTGAATTGAGATTCGGTGAGTATTTGAATGACGGTGGTCGATTCAATAGAAATGATCCACGAATTTTATTTTCTAATTTAATTTTTTTTACAATTGTTTTTTTTTTTTATTTTTTTGCTTTCCTGACACAGAAAAACAAATCGATTTAACAACAGTGGATCTGAAGAAATTGAAAGTACGCGATCTCAAGAAGATTCTTAACGATTGGGATGAGGTTTGCGATGGCTGTTTAGAAAAGACCGATTACATTCGAAGAATAGAAGAATTAAAACCAAAATACGCTCCAGCCGCGAAACAAGAATTGTAGATTCTCGTTGGACACGAATATTTGTAGACCTTTCGAATGGCACAAAATTCACAAATATGAGATGTATATTAAAAGCATTAGACAGTTATCTAAAAGCCTTCAATCTGTTATTATTATTATTTTTATTTTTTTTTTTTGAAGAGTAAAACACGAAACATTCATTGCTTTTGACTCATTTGTCAATCAGGTTCTTATAATTAAAATGAAAAGAAGAAAATAATAAAACTAAGAAAGCAAATAATTTAAAAAAAAAATGAAGAGAAAATAAAATGAAATTATAATTTATAAATTAAATCTTTTTTCTGCTGGTTTGCCAATGATGGTTCTGGCTTCTGGCATATTTCAATCTCGCTTTTTTAACATATTTTCAGTACGTTGAAAATCTACGGCACTTCGTCTAGGGTAGGTAATAGATCAATCAAGAGACGCTTTTAATTCTTTCTTCTTATTCGTTTATTCGGAATTGACTTTTACTCCAAATAGTCCAGAAATAACAAATAAATATATTTATTTTAAGAGAAAATCATAATTTGTTGTAATCGTTCATGGAATTTATTTATAGCAACAATTAAAATACTTGATTTGGATAAATGGGATTTATTATATCAACTAGATGAAAGCGTATTCGATAAAAAAAAAAACGTCGAATCACTTCGATTTGGTAATGGTGTTGTGATTTTCGAAAAATTTGATATTGTCCCTGATTTTGGTTGGGTCTCTTTAATCAACCGTAAAAAAAAATCCAATTTTTAAATTGACATTTGTCGAAGTGTTGAAAATAGATTAAAATTAACAATGCCCAAATACAAATAATAAATATTCAATTTGAAGATGGACCAATTTTTTCGTAAATTTTTTGCAAATTTTTGCCAATCATTTTGAGCATTTTGAATATCATGCCGTGCAACCGATTCAACACAACATTTTGACATGACCCAAAATGATGTCATGCGATATTGTGTTTGTAATGCACTTTCAATGCATCTAATTAAATCATTTGTTTTCAAAATTAACAACATTTGGCGATCAACTTGTTCTAAAATATCGGATATTGATGGTAACACAAGTGTAGTATTCGATTGGACTAGCTCTTTTTCAGCATCATTTGGTTTAATACGATTAATGCCAGCAATAACACTTTCCCATGGTCGACCGGTTAACATGCATGCAAACAACGGATACAAATCACCTTTGATGCCCAATTTACCGGTATGATATCGCATACCTTTACGATCCACATTCAATATGCTTAACCACAATTTAGAATATCGATAACGGAATTCATTCGTCAAATTCTGCAACAAAAAAAAAAAACAAAATCGAAAATCAAATGATTAATGAATTTCATGGAAATTATTTAGTTTTTGGATGCGAGAAAAGCAATAAAAATAAAAAAATTACCGCATACAATCCATGATCTAGCAAAATGACTTCAGTTTCGTTTTTTTTATTTTTACAAATTAAAATATTACCCGGATGTGGATCACTGTGCACGAATCCATGAATAAAAATCATATTCGAATATAATTGGCCAATTTTATTTGCCACATCATATGTATCGATTTTATGTTTTTGCAGATAATCCAAGTCATTAACTTGACCACCGTTTAGATATTCCATAACGAGAACACGTTTTGATGAAATGTCCCAAAATATACGAGGCACTTTTAGCCATTTATAATCTTTGAATAAATCGGCCACCTTGTGAATAATGCAATATCCGGAACATTTGTAATTATTATTATTTGATTATAATGATTATATTGTCATTTTGATTTACCTTTTCGGCATTGCGTCCTTCGTTCAAAAAATCTAATTCAATTGGTAAATTTTTCTTTGATTCGTCGACTAGCCATTGCATTTTGAAATCCGGAAACACGTACGCCATTATTTTACACAAATATTCCATAGTTTTCATATCAACTTTACTATTTCCCAAAACATATGGATGTTGAACTTTAACAGCAACCTCTTGACCATTTTTTAATGTGGCACGATGCACTTGCGCTAACGATGCAGTACCCAATGGTTCTGGATCAAACGATTCAAACAATTCATCCGGCTATAAATTAATAGAAAAAAAACAATAGACATCATAAATGCGACTTCTCCGGCAAATGGGAAAAAAACTAAACCAACAACTTACATTCATTTTCAAATCCTGTCGAATGACTTTGTACAGATCTTCGACTGGATTTTTTGGTGCATTGCTGTGCAAAATTTTCATTGTTCGAACATATTCGGATGGTAACAGATAATCCAATGAACCAATGTGTTGTCCAACTTTAATATAAACTCCACGATTGATACAAATTAAATTGAGCAATTTTTCGGCAGCCATTGCATGTGTTCGACTTTTTTCGGCCTTGTATTCTGGACTCTGTTTATCCCATTGCTTTTTGTATAAATTTTTACGATAAATGCAACCGATATCATAAACGGTTAATGCAGCCCGTGATAAACGAACAACACCCAATGAATTTATATCATAATCATTTGTACGTAAACTCAATGCCGTTAGTACAATACCACCGCTAACAGCTGAGTATTTGATAATACGTCGCAATGGCCACGCTTTATTCATTCTTTTGTGACTGATTCGTTTTTAAGATTAATTTTTAATTAATTTTTTTTCTTTTTTTCAACTATGATATTTCCGTTCCGACCGATTCAATCACTAGAATTTTTCACCTGACACCGTCATCCATGTACCTGTAAAAATGATTTGAAAGTAAAAACATTTAATAGATTCAATAGGTTTAATAAATAGCTAATGGAATTGGCTAATCAAAATGTCATTGAATAATAAACATTTGAATGGTGAAACGGATTGAAGAGTTTATTTAAGTAATAATGTGACGACATTTCTCGGCCAGACGTAACATGAAGACAACTAAAAATAGTAAATAAAAAAAAAGATTTTTGTATACAAATGATTGGGTTTTATGCAGCTAATGTATTCATTCGAAAAGTCAAACAGATGATTAAATAATTTTCTTTATACGAGCATGAACGTTGTCATCTGTTAGAAATGGCGGACAATTCAACGAAAAAAAAAAAAAAAATAGTTCAAATTGAATGGATTCAGAAAATACGTTTTCGGATAGTGGATATTGATTCAAACAAGAAGTGGTCATTGAAATATACTATTTACGTAAATACAAAATGAAATTTGAATATAATATAATTTCAATGATTAGCGTATATTTGCTTTTTCCATTCAATCAATTTAGAAAGAAAGAATTGGAATTCTATTGTGTCGACGAGAAGGAAACTACTACAATACATTACATCAAAATGCGAAAAATTGAAAAAGCGATTCTATTTCGGTTTTACTTTGACTACACCTCAAAAAAACGAGATTAAAATTGAAATTGATCATTAACACGATTCAACATTTCACTAGTTTACAATAAATATAGAGATTAGAGATCCATTGACAACAAAATACACTATTTCAAATCGGAATACAAATTAAATGAGAACAACCAAACAACTAACCAAAAGAATTTACCTTGTGAAAAGCTCAAAACTCAATTATTATTATTAATCTTACACCGAAGAGAGAAAAAAAAATGTTTAAACGAATGTCACGACTGGCTTGAAATATTTTACTGAATGATTACTCTTTCACTGGCAACTGATTTAAATTACAAATGGTAAAATCATACCTGAACTATTAAATATTTTGGAAAAACCTGTCGAAGAATTGTAACGTTTCAACCAAAACACAAAACTATTTCACAACAACTTTTAAAATTTCTTTTGAATCACAAATTCATAGTCAATGTTGAGAAAGTATTGAACACAACGCACGTAAGTCATAATAAATTAAAATATCGTCTTCGTTTCGTTGGAGATGCGAATGAAGAAAAAAGAGAGAGAGATGGGAAAACTACAACGATAGTAAATTTGTAATCACCATTGGCAATCGTGACGCTCAATGAACATCACACACAACTAGCAAATGAATTGATAATTACATACAAAAATTAAAAACGAGCAAGCATTTCATACTTTCATGTTCACGGTTAAATGAGAGAAAGGCCATCAAAACGAAGATGATTATTTACGTTTGGAACGCCATCTGGTTCGTAGTAATAACGTGTGCCGAACTATCGGTGACAGAACCAAATGTACAAATAATTGAGAAAAGTATGAATGAAAATTGAATAAAAAAGCATTTAAAAATAAGGAATTTCATTGCAAAGTGTCGCAGAAACTTCAAAATTTTTGAATATTAATTCCAAATTCTGGCTTCTAGAGTTATTCGCCGAGCTTGCCAGTGAATGAAAATAGGACAAAAATGAGCATTTCAATGGACATTCGTTATTTTTTATTGAAAATTTATTCGTTATTGATATATTTAAAAACAAATGAATAATGATGACAACTTTCCTGAAACCGCTGACACGCTAGACGATAATGACCATGACATGCAGGTCGAAGCAAGATAAATTCTATTTAATCCATACAGGCGCCGTGAACGATGCAAGAAGAGAATCGGTATAAAAAAAAAATTACCATTAAGCCAAATCTGGATAAAAGCAATTAAACGAAATTAATTTTTTTTCGATGATTTTTTTTT